>APFE030801703.1:1285-19588 GCA_000404065.3 Pinus taeda
GCAGTGCAGGAGCTTCTGAAACTAAGGGATGCTGATATGGCAGCATTAAAGAAGATGATCAAAATCCCAGCAACTCTTCATCCCCAAACTGAAGAGGTTGCCTAGCTCAGACAAGACAAGGATGCAGCTGCTATGCTCGTAACACTATTCAAACAGCTCATCCAGACACAAGAGAAGCTGGAGGAATCAGAGGCTGCACTTCAGGTAGCATTGCAGCAAAAAGAGGTAGGACAAACTTCACAACCTCCTCCAGAAACAATTAATCTGGAGGAAACTCCTCAAACCACTGCCACTCCCAGTCAGTAGACACAGCAAGCAACACCCTCCACCTCAGCACCAACAACAGAGCAGGCTGAAAGTCTTGACATGCAGAAGCTCAGAAATGAGATTCAAGTCTTGGAGGCCCAAATGTCAGAGTTGAATCAAGCCAAAGAAACTCTGGACAAGATCAATGAAAAGTATGATAAATCCAAGAAAAATGTAGCAGAAAGAGAAAGAGAGGTAAAGGCTCTCAAAAAGAGAATAAATGAGCTAGAAAAGGAGCTCACATTGGACAAAGTAACAGATGAGCTCCAAAGAATCCTATGGGCCAATATTGGCCAATCCATCACAAACCAGTGGGAATACATTGAGGCCATTCATGAGCAAATGGGGCTCATTGGAAAAGCACACAGGGAAATCCAAAGGGCAAGGGCATCTCTAGGCAACATGCCTGAGATTGCCACCAGAATGATAAATGTGCTTAACTATAGGACAAGCTCTCAGCTGATCAAAATGGGAATTGCCAACAGGACTGAGACCATTTGAATGGTCAAAAGGGTCCTGACATTAAGAAACCTGGTATAGACCTTAGAAAGAAGAAGCCAGGATATGCAGGCAAACATCAATAAATTCCAGGAAAATTTCATGGCATTGCAAAACAGAGGCCTTCCTAGCTTGATGGAGCCCTCAAGAAGGCTACTTTCACATTAAAAATATGCCAAGAGGGTCAACACTTTTGCTGCTAATCAGATTGCAGAAACAGCCAACACATCAGCAGAAACAGGGCCAGCATCAGGACAGACCCTTTTCAATAGGGTGGAGAGCTTATTCTTCATTATGAATGAAATTACTCACTTTTTTGATGAGCCTCCCAATTTTTATAAATAAACAGAGGCAGATGAGACAATAGGGTCAATTTTGAAGCATCAATTGCCTACACAAGAAGTCTAGAATAGTTTAATACAATTACTGCTAAACCAAAGCCAGTAATTATGTTTTTTTCCTTTTGAAATATTTAAATTGTCATGCACAGGAAAATAAGGATATATCAGCATGTATGCAGAGAGAGGTTGAGCCAACTCAGCGCAAACATTCGGCCACCACAGCAGCACTGGCAGTCACAGGTGACAGGGCCGAAAAGCTACAGGAGGACAGAGCTGCACAGACACATCATTCAGCAGTTATAACAAAGCATCAACCGACTCAGTGAGCTCCAAAGGTCGAAATCTTCTGACAGGAGTAAAGACCATTTATGTTGTATTAAAGGCTGTAATAACTTCTTATCTACTATTTCTGTACGAGTTAATGAAGATATTTTATTTCTCAGATGACTCAATGCCCGAGATATTTTGTATGAGAGACTTCTATATATTCCCCCTCGCATGAGATAGCAAGGGTTGGATGTTGGATGTCGGATATTGTTGATATCTATTCTATTGTTCTTTTACTGTAAACTCTTAGAGAAGTAATACAAAAGATGATGGAATTTCCAAAGCTCTGTGTTGCTTGATGCTTTGTTGTGTTTAGCTGAAAGTTACATGATTCCTGCGTATTTCATGGCACAATAAGTTTTTCTTATAACTCTTTGTTATGTGTTTTGTTATCTTTCATATCTCTTTCATGTTTCCTGTGTCTTACAGTTAATAGCAAGGAAAAAGAATAGTTCCAGGATTTAATCACAGATTACCCTGAACTCAATCTAAGCTATTTTGAATGTTTTTCTTCAGTTATAGTAATGAAGGTGTAATTCTTAAATGCTACCCTTTCACACTATATCTTTCACAGTGATTATTATTTCCAGGAATTCAAGTTTGCTCCTAAGGAATATGTCTCTTTCTTACACCTCAGCTTAGTGGAAAATTCTTAATTGCTTTTCACTGGTTGTTCACAATTCCACCATCATACTTTCAAGTTTGTTCCATGAAGTATTTAAATGGCCTTGTAACTCTAGCTGCTCGAACTCAAGATTTCAACAACCAGTAGCCACAGACTCCATTGCCCAATGGACTAACCATATCTGCAGATTTCCACTTTGAGTACAGAAAGGCATCCTTCCAACCAAACATAAACCAAAACCCATACTTCATAACTAGCCTAAAATCTCCACAGAACGGAGACAAACCTTAAAGAGAGAGCCTTCTCTGATCACAGCTGGGCTAGAAACTGTAATCCAAAGATTGGTTAGTAGTTACCCCGGCTGTATTCCCTTGGGAGTCAAAGGGAACAACCTGGGTGTTAACAATGTCAAGTCATTGTAGGTGAATTCACCAACTATGAAGACTTGAACATCAATCTCTATGTGTGTGCCTTATACGGGATATTGGCTTTAAGGGTACAACTAGACCGGTTCTCTTCTCTCTCTTTTTGCATTTGTTGCTCCATTGTTAGTGCTCTTCTCTTTCTTCAAATCTTTTTACTTATCATTAATACTGAGTTTATTTTCTGAAAACAAAAGAACCTAGAATGCAGAGTGTAAGACATGTGTTGGACACCTAATCCTAAATGGGTTAGTGTGGAAGCTAAATAGACTAAGTAGTCCAAGGGACCTTGGGATGTGAATCCCAACGGTCACCATATTGTACTATAAATGTAAATCTATTGTTAATAAAAATGTATTGCATGCTTTATCATTTATATCTTTATCGCTCCCCATGTGTGTTTAACATGGTATCAGAGCGGGCGATCGCTGGTCCTGCTCCAATTTGAGCCACTTGTTTTGTGGCCTCTCTGTGCATGTCAGTTCTGCATTCCTGCAGATAGAATTGTTATTATTGTGTGCATCCCTATTTCATTTCATGCTACAAACTCTCTGTCTGATATTCCTCTGACATAACGCCTCTGTCGTTTTGCCACACCTGCGCTGCCCTAAAATCGCTCAAAATCAAAAACCGTTCTAGCGCCTCTGGGCTCTGTCCATTAACGCTCTGTCCACTACCTGCTTCTCTATCCACTGACTGACATGGTATGCGAACGTTGAAACCCTTGATTTTTTCTTGGAAACGCATATGGTATCTGCGCATTCATTTTCGTTGTGTCTGCGCTTTTCATGAATGCATCTAAGAGCCCGAAATCCCAAAGCAGTAGCGTTGAGACAATAGCAGTAGATTCCTATCGTATGATTAATAAGTGTCGTCGTAGACAATATTCATTTGATTGTAGGCAACGTTAATCATTCTGTTTGAAGGTATCGTTAGTGTACTCAGTCTGTAGGCGAGCAACCATATTAATTGCTGTCGTAAAGCCAAAATTGCTGTGTAGTTCCATGAGCCTGCAACGCTACAACCATATCAAAGAAAAGAATTGTTGAAGCATATTCTCTACCACTGTAGAGTAAGCCGAGGATGGCTACTAATGTCCCTGTTCCGCCTCTTGTGATTTCTATTGACTGGGTGCGATTTGTAACTCCTTGAGAAAGTTTTTCTCGTCTAATGCATTGATGACTCCGCCCAGCTTGGTTGCAATCGCATCGAATTTCCCGTGACCCGAATTGAAAGCCCACTTTACACATTTTCTAGATTCTTCTGGATTGGCCAGCGATTCCTTAGAGCAGTGACTCAACATTGAAGAAACTGGCGCAGAACTGGATAGTTTCAGACTTCGCAACCAACAATTATCCCACGAGGATGATGATAAATTACATTGTGCGATGGACAAATTCGAAATTGCAGCGACCCTACGGCTCCCTGTGCAGAATTGCCTTGTCATAACGAACTGCGGGAAATGGCATTCGACGTTCTTGGGAATCGATACTTGGGTGATTGAGGCCATGGATGAGCAAGGAAACCGTTCGATTCCTGAACTTCGGGTTGGAATTATTGAAGTAATTTTGTGCAAGAGGGGTGAGAAATTTGCAACCCTCGAGCATTTGTTGCCTTATCTCAGATGACTGGATTCAGTATAGAGAAGAAACTGAGAGAATGAGGGACCATATCAGCTTTGAAATTTGTCTGATCTCCAACAAAATTCTTTTACCAACATCTGTTCAAATATTTAGTTGTCCAACTTTCCCCAAGATATATGATTTTTATATTTTTCGGTGTATATGCACTGGTATTTTTTATAGAATTTATTAGTAAAGTGACAAATGAATCTTTATTCCTGCAAAAAGAAAAAAAAAAAGGAAAAGTTGGTTTCGCTGTCAACGTATTTGCCAATAAAATGGTAACGTATTTGATACGCTTATAAACGATTCAGATACCAGAATCCAGGCTTTGAAATATTTGCATATCATCGGTTCGATAGAGTATATACTGTGCGATTTAGTCATTTCAGCAGGCAGTGAATGTGATTTTGGATAACATCTGAAGCATTGAACGGGCGGTTGAGTTTGCATCCCGTGTTGAGGAGGATGCAGTTTGGAGTCAAGATGCAAAGGAACAACTCAGGGAAGGATTGGTCAGCGATGCTATTGAATCAGTTATTCGTGCTGATGATGCTACATAGTTCCTTGATGTGATAAGGGCGGCTGAGATAGCTGGCGTGTATCTTGACTTAGTCAAATACCTGTTAACTGTTGATGCCATTATATTCATTGAACGCCATATTAAATTCCTTGCCATATTATGTTGAATTTTGCATAAGTGCGGTGCCCTTTTGGAAAGGCTGTGATATATAATATATGATGGGCATCAGGTAAGAGATAAACTTATTTTTTTGCGCTAATTCCCAGAAGCTGAGCTGGGCATTTTCTCTGCTATTGACCATGAATAAGCAGGCCAGAGCTGAAGGTCTTCCAAATGCATAAGAGTGCAGTATGCCAACAAGTGTTTGACAGAAACTCTCACTGAGTTTTTCTTCAGTCCCAGTCGATAATGACTTCTATTGTTGGCGCAGGAACCATTGTCGAATTAGTGGTGCGGATTTCTGTAGCAGAGTAAGAGGCTTGTCACTCTTGGCATACTTATTATTCCATTGGTCACACGTCTCCAGGCTGATGTTATGTCTTTACTGCTTTGTATTTTTTTAAATACTGGATTGTGTTTGTGCATCATATCATGAACTAGTTGAAAGTTGGGTTTTGGTGCCATCATATGTTTTAAAGAATACACCTACAGCAGGCCATGTACCCACTTGTTATGAAAACTGAAACTCAATGAAGCAGTGTAATTCTTGTTTGAATGGAGCTTTAAATATCTTTCCAAGAAGCTTTTAGCTTTCTGAGGAACTCAAAGTATCATTAAGGCACTGCATTTTTTTTCGGAAAATGGATCAAATTGGTGAAGTATTATAGTTTTTGAAAACTCTAATACAATCTACTTCTAATGACACATTCCAAATCAGCAAAGCCTCTCTCTCAGAAATTCAGACATGTCTACAAAATGCACAGGAAAAGATTGATTTTTTGCAGCTTGAATCACAACTACAGCAAGAAGAGCTACATCAAAATAGACACCATTCTGAACCTGTTTTTGTTCAGAACATTGAGACAACCACCCATGAGCAGCATGCTACAGTTCATTCAGATATAGTACCAAACAAAGCAGCAAGGTTACATGCAGATGCAGATGTTCAGTCTGCTCTTCCCAAGCCCATCAGCAGACCTTGGGAACAGCTTGTCCACAACAAGCACAAAACTGGTCTTGGATATGACAAGGAATTGACCTTTCATATTCCAGACTACTCAAAACCCATTCAGTTTCAGAGTGCTGGTTTCATTCATGACAGTTCACCTGCTCCTCATGACAGTTCAGCTACAGCTGTTCCAGACTCTGCTCCTCTTCCATAGCAACAACAACAACAACATATCGTGAAATGCCAACACTGTGATCGAGTTGGCCATCTGAAAGATCACTGTTTTGATCTCCATCCATGTAAGCACTGCCATAAAACCAGCCATTCCTCACACAGATGCTTCAGCAACAAATGTCCTGCAAAGAACAAAGATTCATCTTGGATGGATCGCTTCTTGGCAATGGGCATCAACAACCAAGAAGATATTTCAAACACATGTCAGAACTTGTTCCAGAATATTGAACAGTCTTGCAGTTGAGTTTTCTCCATCTTCTCACCTTGTATCTGACAGGGGGGAAATGATGGTCATCTACAAGCTTCAAAGCCACATCAAGCGAGCCTGAGCCACAACCTGCCACACCAGTTTCAGAGTTGTAGCCAGAGACAAAGATGCCTGAACATGCCTTCAGATGGAAATCTGGGACACTTCCTCTAGCAGAAGACTTCAGCTTCTTGCCAGTTTTGGAAGAGTTCCGGAGACAAAATTGAGAGCACTTCCTCTAGAAGAAGACTCCAGCTTCTTGCCAGTTTTGGAAGAGTTCCAGGAATTGCATTAAGCATTCCAGAGTTGTTGGTCATCCTTAAACCATCACAGGTTGAGACTTCCCTTTTGAGGTTGAAGTTTTACCTTTTATGCGGGGTGAGACCTCCCTTTTATGGTTGAAGTTTTCCCTCTTTAAAACAATAGGATCACTTCCTCTAGCAGAAGACTCCAGCTTCTTGCCAGTTTTGGAAGAGTTCCGGGAACTGCACTAAGCGTTCCAGTGTTGGTGGCTATCCTTAAACCACCGCCCTTTATACCAACATTTCATAGAGCACATTCATCCTAGTGCTGCCATGCATATTTGCACATTTTGTATTACAGCTCTCTTCTTGGACTCATACATAACCCTTCGGATTAAGGGGGGGAATGTTGGACACCTAATCCTAAATGGGTTAGTGTGGAAGGCGAACAGACTAAGTAGTCCAAGAGACCTTGGGATGTGAATCCCAACGGTCACCATATTGTACTATAAATGTACATCTATTATTAATAAAAATGCATTGCAAGCTTTATCTTTCCTATTTGTTCTCGCTCACCATGTCTGTTTAACAGAAAGAAAAAATAATGCACTAAAGTAAGAAAGGACTTCTTGAGGTTTAGCATATAATGTGATAATATAACAAATGCTACATATTCTGAATAATAAAGATCTTTCCCATCATAATATTTTTCTCCTTAAGGGATGGACACAAGCCCCGAAACGATGAAGTTATGTTTTCTATAAACTATTTTACGTATATTATTATTATTTATAGTGTTACATATTTATAGATTAAATAAAGCTTTAAAATAAATTAAGTATTATTGATAGACAATCTAAATATTTTATATAAATCTCAATTTCGTTTAAAATTAAAAAATAAATAAAAGTTTCACATGTATCTAAAATATCAAAATATACATTTTGCAATTAATTTTTTTCTCGTGTTTATAGGATTTCAAAAATGTTCTGAAACCTCTAAAAGGATCGGTGGGCGTAACTTCCTCTTAAAATGATATTTTTATCGTTGAGGTGATAAGGCCTTGAAATCCCAAAAAACACTAAAAATTTGCCCCAAAACCATTTACCAGGACTTTAAAACTGGTGAATCAGGCATATATTCTATATCAAGTCCGACTTGAGGTTGCAAATTGGTGTATCACTGTCCCTAAGGTCTTGTAACTGCGGAACTACTGACTGCTGATTGTCGATTGCCGATATCGGCGTCGACTGATCGCGTCGGTTTCCCACTCATAGATCGCTCCAATGTCCTGATAATGATCTTGTCGATTGTTTGATCACCGATCTGCCAATCGCATTTAGTCGAAGATTAGCTATCGGGGTTTCCTCAACACCTTTTCTAAGTCTACCTCTATGCATCCTTCGATTGCGATTTTTCCTTTAAGGCTCAAAACCCATTTCCAAAGGAAAATCTTTATTTTCTTAAGGATCAAAGCAACCTTCCTTGTTCGATAACTTCATCATCCGGACTTAGATTGAAGTGTCATTCACACCGTTGGAATCAGGATCTCGAGATCTACGCTCTGATCCTAAGTTGACTTCATTCTGATCGCTTTGATTTCTGAGTTTTTCCGTGCCATTGTATCTGAAGATTCACCCGGATCAATCCTCTCCATTCAGGAGCTTTTGGACTGCCAAGAGATTTTCATTAGTCAATTGGAAAGTGAGGGAACTATTCCCTCACTTTCTCTTTCTCCAACCATCTGTCCTTGCTAGGGTACATTCCCTTGAATCCAACTCAAAGGTATTCTTCATCTCCTTGCCGTGAAGTTCTGGTTCTTCTGTCGAGGATGATGTCTTCGGGAAACTCATCGATATATTCTAGTGCAAAATATCAACTGTAGGAATTGTGCCCACCTCAGCAGTGTCCATGATCAAAGGTGGTTCATATAGCTATAGGTTCTCCACATTCACTACTGAGTACATCTACATATATATCGGCAAGTCAAGACGAAAGGAATTGTTCCCAATCTTCTCCAATATGGTGAATGGTCCATACCAGATTGGCCACAACTTCTTTCCTTCTCCCTTCATCCTGTCTTTGTTGATGTCAAAGCACACCTTGTCACCCACTTGAAATTGATGGTCGACTCGGTGTTTATCATGTTGAGCCTTGTAACGAGCTTGACTTTTCTCCAACTGCTCTTGCATGGCTTGGTGAATTAATTGGATTCACTGAATGAACTACTGAGCTTTATCCCTATCATTATGTCCACTGGAGCCATCTTCCCTTCCAAAAACCATATCAAAAGGGTCCTTTGGTAGGTAACCAAAACATGTCTCGAATGGTGAACGTTGCATAGATGAATGCACTACTCGGTTGTAGGAATGTTGTATATAGGGGAGATGTTCATCTCACAACTTGGGATGTTTCCCATAATAGCCTCGTAATAAGTGTACCACGGTACAGTTAACAACCTTTGTCTGTCCATAAGTCTACAGGTGAAATGTTGTGTTTCTTTTCAATTTGGTGTCCATCATCCTTCACAAGTTGGTCCAAAAATCTCCAAGGAAGCAAGAGTCTCGATCTGACACAATTGATGTGGGTACTCCAAAGTGGACCTAAACATGCTAAAAGAAAAGAGAAACAGTCTACTCTGCAGTAATCTGCTTTTTACAAGGAATAAGAATGCACATCTTGCTAAAACTGTCAATGACGACATACAAATAGTCGTGACTCTTCGTAGACAAAGGTAAACCTCCTACAAATTCCATTGATACACTTTCCCATAGACGACTCGAAATAGGGAGTGGTGTGTAGAGCCAAAGTTTTCTATTAGAGGGCTTTGAAATAGAACACATCACACAACCCTTTACATGGTGAGTCACAATGTTTTTCATATGAAGCCAAAAACAAAATATTTGTACATGACATAAAGTCTTTTCGACAACAAAGTTTCCAGACACAAGAGAGGTGTGAGCCTCTCGAATTACATGTACTCTTTCTCCTGTGTGAATACACAATTTACCGAGGTGATGCAACGATTTCCCCTGCAAGTTATAGTTGTCCACCTATGAACCATGGGTTAATTTTGAAAAAACCTCCTTAAAGTCATCATCCTTAGTATATTGTTCAGCATAACTCTCAAAAGATAATGAAGCATTATGCAAAATAACAGAAGAAGAAATAGGAGGGCAAGATATCATATCTGCCACTTTATTGCTAGTGCCCTTCTTATACTTTATTACCAAATGAAACTATTGAATAAAGCCCATCTACTTGAAATGACGAGATTGCTGCAACTTGGTTTATGACTGAAGGTACTACAAGGGCTGATGACCTGTATGGATGGTGGTCTCCTTGTTGATCAGGTAGTGTTTCCACTTTTTCACACTCTGCACCAAGGCATAAAGCTCCTTGTCATAGGTGGGATAGTTTATCACAACTTGAGAAAAATTCTCAAAATGGTAACAAATTGGCTTCTTTTTCTGCATTAGTATAGCTCCCATGGCATAACCGCTGGCATCGGTTTCGATCTCAAATGGCTGTTGGAGATCAGGTAAGGCTAAGACTAGTGCGGTGCTACTTTTTTCCTTCAATGTTTCGAAGGACTTTCATTGTCTTCCCCATTGGAAGACCTATTTCACACTTGTCAAGGTGTGCAAAGGTGCTGCAATAAGAGAGAAATTAGCAATAAATTTCCTCCAATACTAAACTACACCTAAAAAGATATGGATCTCAGTTATACTAGTAGGCTTAGGCTAATTTACAACTGATTCAACTTTAGAGGGATAAATTTTTAACTGACCATGACCAACAATATGACCTAGGTAACCCAAAGAGGTTTTCCCAAACTCACACTTTGACAATTTTACAAAGAGTTTTTCCTTTTTCAGCACATCAAGCACTTTCTTTACATGACTCACATGTTCAAACCAACTCTTTCTAAAAGCTAGTATATCATATAAATACACGAGAACAAACTCATCAATGAAAGGCTGAAATATATCATTCATAACCTGCATAAAGGTGGCTAGAGCATTGAAAAGCCCGAATAGCATCACCATCCATTCGAACAACCCCTGCTTGGTCTTGAAATCGGTTTTCCACACATCCTGCTCCACAATTCTGACCTGGTAATAGCCACTGTGCAAATCCAACTTTGTGAAATATACAACACTTTTTAATTATTCTAATAAATCATCTATGAGTGGGAGGGGATAATGATTTTTCACCGATATCTTGTTGAGCACGCGATAGTCCACCTACATCCTCCAGCTGTCATCTTTCTTTGGCACTACAACAATCGGTGAACCACATGGAGAGAAGCTCGACCTCATGATGCCTTGGTCCAGCAATTCCAACACTTACCTCTTGATTTCCTTCATCTCAATCGCTGATCCTATACACGCCGATATTTGGCAAAGGGACATCATGTAATAGATGGATTTCATGTTGGATTTCCCTCTTCGGAGGTAATCCCTTCGGCTCCTGAAATAGTTCATTATAATCAGAAATAAATTCCATTAATTCTTGTTTATGCTTCCCATCGCAGACCTAGAACGCATCAACGAATTCAGCCTCTTTCTCCCTTACAACCATAAGCATGCATGTTTTACTAGAATTCACCAATATTTTCATTTTCCCAGCACCTACGAGGCTGGCATTAATCTTATTTTGATAAGCCCAAACTATGTATTCTACCCCATCCTTGGTGATGTGATAAAAGACTGCTTTTCTGTCATACAAGTATGGGCTCCCTAATACCATGCCACAGATATCCAGTGGTATTACATCCATTTCTACTTCATCTACCAGCTTAGATGCAATCACAAATTTGACCTTGTACTGCTGGGTTACATTCAATTTTGCTTTATCATGTATCCATCCCACCAGGTAAGGTTTTGGGTGTGGTTTTGTCTCTAAGCTAAGCTTATTTACTAGGTATTCTACAATTAGGTTTGCTTGGGACCCAGTATTAAATAGAGTTCCTATTTTGATGTGATTTACTACAACCCTGATATGAAATAATTCAATTCTTTTTCTATCATTTTAAAGGGACTCATCTACAGAACTGGTACTTTCATGACATTTAGAATCAACAGGAGGTGTAAGGGTACCTTCTGTTCCCACTACTGTGACCAGTGCTTCATCTCCCGAATCTGATCCAAGGTCTTGTTGTGCTGCTGCTATTATTTTCTGCTTCCCTATTCCTCCATACTTCTTTGGACACTTTTATGGGTGCTACTTCCAACAGTGATCGTCATTGTGGCCTTCCTTATTGCAGTGATTACAATAAGGCCACTCTCCCTCTTTGGTTGTTGTTGTTTTCTTCTCCTTCCCTTTCCATTTCGCTTTGGATTTTCTATTGGGAGGTTTCAACAGTGGCTTTTTGGACTGATCCTCTCTTTCATTCTTGCCCCTGTTCTCAATATGAATTACTTTCACACTGGCTGAATCAATAGTGGTTGGTTCAAACAATAACAATGAATGCCTAATATAACTATGCAGTGAGCCAATATAATTAGTTACAATTTCAGGTGCATCAAGTGCAATACCCAAATTCAATGCTTGCTTCCTAAACTCTTCTGTGAAACTCTGAACATCCTGCCCTTTGCCTTGCCTATAATATTGCCAATTCATCAAAGCTTTATGTTTGTATCCTAAGGGATAAAATTGTTCCTTTAATGCAAAAGTGAAATCAGACCATGAGGAAAAGAGCTTACCCACATTTTTACTGCTATGCAATTTGCTCTCCCACCAGACGAGAGTTGTGCTACCTGGCCGTAGAGAGGCCAGCTAGATTTTTTCCTCATCCTCTACGATTTGCTGAATCTAGCAGTAAACCTCAATCTTCCTGATCCAATTATTAAGATTCTCTATGTTACTTTCACCATTAAACATAGGAAGATCAAATTTAACATCTAATTTTAAAAAATGTTTCTTAGATGCATCCTTTGGATTTCTCTGATTATGGTGGTGAGAGGAAGGAGAGCCTTCACTACCAGAAGGAGAAGGAGGGGGTTCTTCTCCACCATTCCCATGTGCTAAACCTTGTCCTTCTGGATTTCTCTCCTCTTCTTTCTCCAGTCTGAAAACTAGCTGACTGATGTTCTCTGCCATTGAATAGAAAGTCTTTCTGAAATTACGCTCATTTTCAATATGAGCTTCATCTTTTGCCATGTTTCTCCTTCGAGGTGCATGCCCCGCTTCTGGATCAAAATGTTCTAGTTCCCCTTCACCTCTTTGAAGCTTGCCTCTTGTTAGCATGCAAACATGCAATTCACATCTAAAAATCCCTGCTCTGATACCACTTGATCCAGAATGTTTTTGCTTATAGATGTATAGAAAAGAATCACATGCAAAATTGCAACTTAACACAGAAATATGCACATAAGAAAAGAAGAAGTAAACACATAAAAGGCACAAAAGAAGACACCAAGGTTTGATAATGGAGTTCATCCAATTCAGACTACGTCTTTCGGCCCAACTCAACAATGGGGAGGCCTTTCTTATTAAATGGCATGAAAGAAAAGAAAATGACAATCATCAACTGTCCACAAGAGGCTTATACCTCCAATCTGCAAGATGGCTGTGAAATGGATGCCCGACGATGGAGAGGTAAACAGCACCAATGCGTCCGTAGCAATGAAAGGGGCTGGAGTCATGTAGAACTATCTAAACATAGACAAATATGCTCTCTCAAACTCCTGCCAGTGAAACAACGTGCTGCAACAAAAATGCCTCCTCCCCGCTCTTTCCATCGATCGAGTTTTATAATGGGTTTTCGAACAGAATCCCCTTTAAATCAGGGTTGTCTGGTTATCAATGGAGGTTGATGTTGTGGAAGGATCGACAGGCGTAACTGCCTCTTAAAATGACCTTTTATCATTGAGGCAATAATGCCTTAAAATCGCGAAAAACACAAAAATCCACCCCAAAACCATTTACCTGGACTTCAAAACTGGTGAAATTGGGCATATATTCCATATCGAGTCCAAAATAAGGTCACAAATCGGCATATCGCTGTCCCTAAGGTCTTGAAACTGGGGAATTGTTGATCGCAGATATCAGCTTCAACCGATTGCATCGGTGTCCTGCTCATAGATCGCTCCAGTGTCCCGATAACGATCCCGCCAACTATTTGGTCATCGATCACTCTGCTTGTTCACTGATATATATATTTATATAGCCTATGATCCATTTGCCTACTAATTCCTAAGTCTACCTCTATGCATCTGATTGCGATTTTTCTTTTAAGCCTCAAAACCCATTTTCAAAGGAAAATTCTCATTTTCTTAAGGATCAAAGCAACCTTCCTTGTGCGATAACTTCATCATCTGCACTCAGATTGAAATGTCATTCGCAGTGTTAGAATCATGATGACGAGATCTATGCTTTGATCTTAAGTTGACTTCATTCTGATCACTTTGATTTTTGAGTTTTTCCATGCCATTGTATTTGAAGATCCACCTGTATTAGTAATGATCCATGACAAGAACACCTCAAAGGATACTTCCCAAACCTTAGTAACTCTAGGACTAAAACTCTATATTTACCCTCCTTACTCTTGGTGGTATAGCTCCAATTTCTCTCTCTACCCACTTAACTCGAAGTAGTCCTCACCACCATCATCCTACTAGTTAACCCAACTGCCAACTGGCTGAGGCTCCATCTTGAGATCACTATCCTGCTCCCTCTCAACTATCACATTTTTAATCTCTTCCTTTCTTCTCAAGGCTGCACATGCATCTCCCTATAATGTGTAGGGGCTCTCGATCTTGACACCAATATGCTTGATATGACCTAAAGAAAAATGCTTAAGGTATACCTTCCCATTGTTGAAGACTACCTCATACACTTTGCCTTCAATCCTCAATTTGTTCATGAGACCAAGTTTTATGGCATCACTGCTATTTTCAAATAGCTCAGTGAGGATATTCCACATAGTAAAGGGAGTTTCCTTTCTATGTAATTTTGAGACTATGTGGTCTCTCACACCTTGCAAGATGATCCTCTTGGCTATAACAAAATCCTTCTTCCATTGGGCTAATGGTTATGCATCATATTGCTGAGGTTTCACAATGTTAGTTTTAACATATTCTAACACAACATTATCATCAAGCATTACTTCCATTCGGTCCTTCCAGGCTATGAAATTTGAGCTACCCTCCAAGGCATACTCCAATCTCAGTCTCTTGAAAGACATCTCACGGATCTAAAGAAAAACTACTACACTATTAGAGTTCCTTAGGGATAAATTCAAAATACTTATTCTAATGTTATTTTAGGGCTTTGATACCATGTAGAAATTTGATAGAAATTGCAACTACTCAAGATTTTGAGCTAAAAACAAGAGACACAATTCTACTCTACTAATCTATGGAATATAGAACACAATTTAGAACAACATGCATAGACATGCAACAAGCAAAACCACAACTACACTGTGATTTCTAAGGGAACGCAACTGGGAAAAACCCCGCAAGCCTCTATGCATTAAATAGTTGAAGAGAGAAACTATTACAATTGCTTGCTCCAGCTCTAAGCACAACCTATGAAATAATAATTGTTCTCTCTACTGATTGAGGAACTCTTTCCAACACTTAGCCACTTTATGCCTCCTCCAGCCTCTTATTTCCTTGCGCAAATATGGCTAATTCAGGCTCTTAAACAATACGGAAGTCATTATTTCCTTGCACAATCACCAAGGAAGTTATCTCCTAACTGCATGAAACAATTGTACACTCAAATAGTATACAACTCATGTTACACTAGCCTTGTCTCCTCCACTCTAGCTGAGCAATTTGAGTTCCATGCATGCATGATCTATTTTGGGTTGATTGACAGTTTACTAACATATCTCTGAGTTAGACAGTTGTCTCGCTACACAACTAACCTTCAAATGACTCTATTAATTGTTGAAGGTCATTTAATTGAGTATAACTGAAAATAACTGAACTAGATTGGTAAAATTTAGTAAATGCACATGCATGGCTGAACTCCAAGC
This sequence comes from Pinus taeda, assembly GCA_000404065.3. Taxonomy (NCBI): domain Eukaryota; kingdom Viridiplantae; phylum Streptophyta; class Pinopsida; order Pinales; family Pinaceae; genus Pinus; species Pinus taeda. The sequence goes on from APFE030801703.1 coordinate 16,773, forward strand.
CCACTAACTCAAAATTACTGAGTTAACTAAGTGAAAAGAACCATGTCACACTAGTTAACTGCCTCCAATTCGATTTACTCAATTTGACTAAGGCTAAAGTAATCAAATTGTGTCTTTCTCGCTACAATTTCTAACAACTATTAGATACCATGGGATTTGAAACTATTTAAGGTTTTTCCTTTAAATAAACTTCATAACATCAAATGCCATTAAGAAATAACACACATGATTCTCACAACTATTTATGACAAAAAACAATTGTTATATCTACTTAACAATTAAATAAATATGATTTCAAATTTCTCTGGATCACTAAAACGTAAAACATATCTGCATATAATTCTTACTAATAAATATATGATATGACTATTTATAGCCAAATAATTCATACATCACAAAATATTATTTTATGAAACCAACTCAAGAAAAGATAGAAAAGATAGATCAACGACTTAGAATTCAGCCTCTTCGAGGGGGCAACGTCCTTTACATTACATAAATGAAAAATTCTTCGATGATACAAATGAAAAGACCTCCTTTCTATATATAGGATTCTAAGGGCTCATAACATAATCAGAGTCGACATAACAATAATAATGTAAGCGCACAATAATAACAATAGTGGGCTTCTATGGGGCACAATAGTAACAATATGGACACTACATGAGTACATCAATATAATAAGTGGTTTGTACTAATACAATAAGGGGTTACACTAGTAGTATAGGGGCCTAACATGCCCCTCTCCTTCAAAAAGCATTGTCCTCAACGCTTGAGTAGTTCTTGATGCTTATGTATAAAATCCTTGTCCTCCCATGTGGAATATTCAGCTAGTAAGTTCTTCCACCTTATGAGATACTCTGAAATTGATCGATTTCGTAGTTGTCGGGTTCTTGTTTCTGTGACTGCTCCAGGTTCCAATATGATTTTTCCTTCCTCTTCAATTTTTGGCAATATTTTTTGAATTGGGATCTTTTGCAAATTTTGAATAAGTGGCCATACTTCTTTGTCCTTCTTCCATTCATCCATTGCTTTGCTTATCCAATTTGGTTGGATAATAGAAATAGCACAAAACAATGCTTCCACATCCGCATCCTTGAAGAGTCTTCTCATTCGGTAAGGTCGCCATTTGTTAAGTGCATGTAGTATTGCCAACATTTCCTTCTCATAAATAACTTTCTTGAGTTGTAGCAGTAAAAACACCCAATCACCTACATCAAAACATGTTTCACTATGATCTTGATCTACCTGTTGTTTCATTTGATTTTGCACCAAAGTGGCATTATCCTTTAAAAGTTGGAGAACTTGTCGTTGATGCTTGATGTGATCTTTCACTGCATGAACCTTTTTCTTCTTGATATGTCCTTCTATCTCTAGAGTTTGAGGAGTGGTAATTTCTTCCAATCCTTTACAAGATATGGTTGGATTCATTTCTTGGCGCTCGATGTGATCTTTCACCTCTTGAACATTTTTCTTCTTGACATGTCCTTCTATCTTGATAGTTTGAGGAGTGGTAATTTCGACCAGTGAATTACAAGATATGGTTGGATTCATTTCTTCTTTATTGATGTGACCTTTCACTTCTTTCACCTTTTTCTTCTTGATATGTCCTTCTATCTCGATAGTTTGAGGAGTGGTAATTCCTGCCAATGCTTTGCAAGATATGGTCTCATTCATTTCTTCTATCTCTTGGGTGGGGTCCTGGCTTATATCCTCTTCTTTTGGTGTTTCTTGATCCTTTTCTTCCTCCTCTTCATATTCTATGTAAAATAATTTCTACTCAGCACACTTATGACCCTTAGTGCATTTGCTATCACAATTGTAACAAAACCCTTTTTCTCTTTTTTCTTCCAATTGTTGTGGTGTAACCCTTGTAGGTTGTGGAAGGCTAGGAGAAACAACACTTCCATCTTTATAGTTGTGAGGGGTCTACTTCCTTGTTTCCATAATTTTGCTTTCCACTATGTCACAAAGCCCTTTTACTCTTTCCAATTGTTGTGGTGTTGCTCTAAAGAAGGTGTTTCTCCTTGTATCTTCATAATGTGCTATCATTTCCTCCGTGAAATTTGACCACGTAACAAGTTTTTTACGAGAACAAAGCCCTTTATACCATAAAAATTGATCGGGTTCTAAATATGAAGATGAAATACCTACCTTTTGTAATGATGGTACTCCATGTAGATCAAAATATTGCTCCATCTGACATATCCAATTTACCGGATCCTTGCCATCAAACTTCCTCATCTTGCTTTTTCTTGATTTTAGGAGCTCGATATTGCAATGACTGTAACTCTGTACTTTCAGATCTTTAAGTTCTGATACTATGAACTGTAGTAGTACTATGTGTCCTCTTTCCAATGCCACAAGTCTGACCCAAATTGGTTTCTCCAAGGAAGAGTTATACGAAATCTCCTACAGTGACTTGATTATAGACTAGTTTAGTAGAGCGAACTTGTACGACGTGCCACGAGTCACTGTTTCAACCTTTGGATATGAAAAATGCATACAAGAAACTACAGTCCATCCTATTTCTACATCTTCTTACGAAATTTCAATCTGATCCCCAGAAAGAAAGTTATGACGATTTTCCCCAGGTCACCTGTTTTGAGTGTAATTCAGGAGTCTGCAAAAAGGCCAACTTCCTCAGATCATATCTCCGAAAATATCCCTCGAAACGCTCTGAAATTCGGACCCAACGTTCAGCACGAAGTCTTCTCAAATGGGATTTTTTTGCGACTTCTGAAACGTCACAGAAACAAAGTTATAGTGAAAATTCCACGATGACCTGTTTGGAGCAGCGAAACCCTAGAATCCAA
>APFE030801707.1:0-10380 GCA_000404065.3 Pinus taeda
TGAAGAAGGAACTAACCATAACATGCAACCTATAGTAATTTCCTTACCTACATCAACGATCTTAATGAAACTCTACTGTCACGATCACCCATCATAATTATAGGCCTTGTTTCCATCATGCATAATGAATTGGTTAATTAAATACAAATATTAGACCAGGCATTATACAGGTAACCCATCTCATACACACACTAGGAACCGTCAGCAACCTCGTTATGTTCAAGTCAATTTCACTAGATATCTTATAGACCCATATATGCACAACTAAAAATATGTACCATCAATTACTTATACCGCATGCAGGAGCATCTAATATCATTATGCACGACATAGACAATGGTGAACATTTGATAATACTATGGGAGACATTCCTCCATAATTGTTCCACATGCATGAACATCCACAAAACACTAAAACATTCTACTCTTTCTTACCACTGCAAACATAATCTTAATAACTTCAATATGCATATGAGAGCACATGACAATTACCTACATTATTGAATCCATCATTTCTATAAAAGAGGAAATTAAGCAATCCATAAATCTAAATTGTATGATTTAACATCCTAATAATTTTATTAGTACACAAACCCATGTAATTCATTCAAACATTCTCATGGTGATAAAGCTTAAGCAATAATCTCATAGAAAAACTGGAACAATAACAAAGACTTAATAAAATCTTCTCATTAAAAAACCATAACTATAAAATAAAGAGAGAGTAAGAATCGTCAAACAAACATCCCACACATCTGACACCAACTAAAACCTCTCTTTGAGGGAGGAGCACCACCGCCCAACCATGAATCGCCTCTGATTCTCCCTGAGCTGAAGACCTTGCCAAGGATCAACTACCCTCAATTGATCAATGCACTAGGTATTTAATACCTTTATTAATGATTTATTTACCATTATCGATGTCCCGCTTTTATGGATTTTTCCATTCGCCTAGGTCTTTTTCGCAAAAGATCATCTTTATCTCCCACGAGGCTTTTCCTCATAGAATCTTGCCTTTATTTCCCACAAAGCTTTTATGTCTCATGGATCTTTATCTCCCATCCATCCGATGGATATCCAATCCATCCAAGCTTATCTAGAATGCCATCTAGAAGCTTATCTTGAAAGATTCATCTCTATCCTGTTCCTCATGGGATTTGGAAAAAATCTCCTCTCTCTTGGTGTTCCACCCTCCAAGTGATTTATTTTATTAGTTTATTTAATAACACATTTTCTTTTCATATTACATATCACCTAACTTTCCTCATCTTAGGTTTAGAATAGTTTAACCTACAAAGGAGGGTATCACGCCTACCTTCCCTCATCTTATGTTTACAATCATTTAAAACACAAGGGAGGATATCCCACCTAGCTTTAACTCGACTTAGGTTTACAATAATTTAGCATACAAGGGAGGATATCACACCTAGCTTTAACTCAGCTTAGGTTTGCAATAATTTAGGGGTGTTAAAAAATTAAGGAAACACACATTATACAATTTCAAGTTAATACAAAAACAAACACCCAAATATGAAAATGCAACATGAAATAAGAAATCACACACTATAAAAAGTAAAACATACATTTCATATACAAAGTCAAATTTAAGCTATGAAATTTATTACAATCACAATTAAATATAATGAACACATAATTACAATTTCGAGCCACATAGAATACAAATATTCATAAATAAACACACACACACACACATGCAATTTCAAATAAAGAGAGATACAAAGTACAAGTTCAAACAAACACACAATATAAAAATTCGACTAAACACACAACATACAATTTCAAGTCAATTAAAGAAAGCACTCAAATATTCTTATGCAGCTTAAAAAAATAAAAAATAAACATACACAATATACAAATTAAAATCTACACTATGCTTACCCATTCGAATTCATGATTCAATACAACAAACACATGATTACAATTCCAAATTACATATGAATATTCATAAATAAACATTCATGCAAACATTCACATATATATGGGATTTTAATTAAATAAACATACAAAATACAAGTCCAAATAAGCAAACACACTATATACAATTTGGTGTCGAAATACAAAAGAAAATAATCATTATCAAGACCACCCAGACACACACACAAATTATCTATATATATATTATACTATATTATTGATAATATATTATGAACATATTCAAACAAGAGACACAAAAATTTTCAACTAACACATTGCATTACTCATTTCAAGGTAACATGGAACAATATCATTCCTATATCTCAACATAAATACATTTTCAAAATCACAAACATTTTCAACACATGTTGAAAGATTATATAATTGGTATTTTTGTAAAAAAAAATAGATTTTTTTTTTTTTTTTAATGTAAGTGTGTTATGAGTTATATGCAATTGTGATAAGTGTTATAATATAAATGGATGATGATCATTGAAGTGTAATATTACATGATTCAAATGTAAATGATGTAAAGTAAATGTATATTTTAAAAAATGTGTTTTGATGGGTATGAGTTTAAAGGAAAGTAATCAACACAAACAAAGATACCTGCACTAGTGAAAGAAAAATGGTGTGCCATCCTTCTTGAAAATTGGGAAGGAGTTTAACCCTTTCCATAAAAAATATTTTTATTAATATTTGTGTGCATAATTCTCTTATGGGATTTAAGAGAAGAAAATAATAATATATAACTACATTAGTATTTACTCTAGGAAACAAACCCTTTCAACAAAAGTTGAGGTGAAATCCACCCTAAATAAATCTTCATGCAATACCACATAAATATTAGAGAAAAATATATATCTTTAATAAGATATAATGAAAATTATCAATTTGTCTTTTATATAAAGATAATAAGCCTTCCTATCACATATTTAAATAATGAAAAGAAATAGCAATCCACTTTCGAAAATGTATATTTTTACACCCAAAAGGGAAAAACCCATGGGTTAAACAAACAAAGAACACAATACACAACAAGTCATGTTAAAAAAAAAAAGAATGGGTTAAACTAATAAACAAGAGGTTATACTAGAAAACCACAAACTAAACTAATACACAACAGATTAAACCCAAATACAGAGTTATCAGAAGTCATTAAAAAGACAGTGATGCTTGAATTCACAGGGGATAGCTTGGTGAAGCAATGATGGAAAAATTATATGTAATAAAAATTATTAAGGAGGACGATTGAAGAAATAAAGGAGAATTTAAATTTAATACAAATTATTGAGGAGGAAGGAGAGCCTTAAATTCAATAAAAAATAGCTAAAGCACCATGTTTAAACTAATCAAAAGGAGAGATGCAAGGCAATCTCTAAATACCTGGAATTGGGATTTGATTTCATGTCTTCAGCGCACTAATTGGGATGCCTTGAACAACAACATCATCAACCGCCTCTTTCCTTCCATCTTTCATTCATTTCCCTGCAACGTCAGCCCTTCATTCACTACAATAATTTACAATGCACCAAACAAAAATACAAAGTTATGAAATGGAATCAGTTCTTACAGCGAAGCAGAGATTAATGAAAACATTGAAATTAAATAGAATCTTATCCATACCATTTTTGATAGATAATTGATTTCAATGAGCCCAAAAAATCGGTAAACAACTCATTTTCCCTCCTATTCCCTTCTCTTGTCAGCTTCCTCTATCCCATACAACCATGAATGACTCATACATAAACTCAACATAGACAAGCCCAAACTCTAACCACACATATAGCAAAACACACAAGGATAACAACACTCAATATGGATAGAGGAGGAGGAAGATGTTGGGAAAATGATAAGACTTAATATAGGGATTCCCTAGTTCCCTTCAACAGCTACAAGAGTTTTACCGCCTTTACTTCCTCTGTGATTCCATGCTCTCTCTTCAATTGAGAGTTCATGCTTTTTCAAATTTCAATCAAATCCACGCCTCTTGGAATATTTTAGCAGATGCTTTTTTTTCCATGTTTGGTGGATGCTTCTGGTTGTTTTTGTTTTTTGGTGGTTGTTTCCATTAATGCTTGCTTTCTTCCCTTTCAAACACACATTTTCCAATGCACATATTTCCAGTAATGCTTCAATTCATTCTTTTACCTTTTTTTATTTATTCCATTTCGTTAGTCACATTATTATGGATTTGACATTTAGAATTTAGTGTGGATTTAATTTTCATTTTTATTTTTGAGGATGTTTGAAATACGGTGTTCAAAGAACTCGAGATTTTGTCTAATCTTTACAATGAAGGGTAAGGTCTTTGACCTTGTTAGGAATTAGTGTAGCCATATAAACAAAATGGTTAGTAAACTAAGATGAACATCAAAACACTTACCTCATGATATATTTCAAATTACCATGAGTAAAAAAATTCATGAAGATCTCAAAACTCTACATAGGATGAAAATTACTTATGAAGGTTGAATGTAGATCTCAAAATTCTAATTGAGATGAAAATTACTTATGAAGTTGATAGCTCAAAGATTGTCAATAATGCGAAAGATAAAATTAAAGACAAGGAATTCCTCCAAATCATCAAAGGTTGATCTTCGCTAGGAATGACCTTGGAGATGATAAAAGTGTAGTTGATTATAATATTCGGAATAATCTACCCTTCTTCTTGTCCTTCATATCCCAAGTAATATGTGGCTCTTTCTGAAGTTGTTGACCTGTAAGACTATTATAGTTGATGTTAAGATAGTTGATATTAAGAGATCTGATGTGAATTTTAAACCTCAAGATAAGCAAGGAATTTTGCTATATTAGCAAAGGTTGATCTTCGTTAGGATAAGAAACCTTAGGATATGACTTTTAAAGTCTTAGTCTAAAGCAATTGACTCTTCCCCTAGTTCTTTTTCTATGTCATGGTATGCAAAAATTTCTCAATCACTTGAACTTGAATGTTAGAAATAATTGACGATAATGAACATATTCTCGATAAGGATGGAATTCCTCCATATTTAGAAGTTGATCTTTCTTAAAAAGTAAGGAAAAATCTGATAAGTAAGGGAAAGATTATCGCCTTAAAAAGGGTGCAAAACCTACATTTAATAAGGTTGGCACCATTTTCATGAATAGTAGCAGCGATAATGTTCAATGGAAGCATAATCATCTTATTAATGCATGTGATATAGAATTTGGTTCATATTTTTTCCATTTTCATTTTCTACTTATTTTAAGAGGTTAATAATTTTCACTGCCACTATTCATTTGGTTTATTGATCCTTTTCCCTTTCCATTGGAAATATTTTCTCATATGAATCAGTTATTGTGGTTCACTTGTATCTCCACCTATATACACATTATATGGAGTTGTCTAGTTGTTATAATTATTTGGAGGATTTTTGTCCTTTTGTGTCTTCCATAATTTTTTTGTATCTATTATTGGAATAGGTCTGTTTTCCATTTTACTTATCTAGGAAAGTAACTTCATAAGTTGTTTTAGAAATGTAATTAAATATTTTTTATGAAACCGAATGTAGTTGGATTTCAGATTTAGTACCACAGCCTATATATTTTTATTAAAAAATTAAAGAAAAAACCATAAAAAAAGTTATAAAATAAATGATGATTATTATAAAAAAATAAAAAAAAATAAAAAAAATCCTCTTCGGGCCCTCCGACAGGCTCAATCTGATTCTCATAATCAGAATAAACCCACCCAAGGGCCCATAGGCTCATGGCCCTAGGCAGGCTTATTCCGATTATGAGAATCAGATTGAGCCTACCTAGGGGCCCAAAGATGATTTTTTACGCATCTCTGCCCACACAAGTCCCTGCCCCACTGATCCCCTAGGTAGGGCTCCATCACAGCTCCACCAACTAAGGGTCGTGCCCCATTCATCCACTGGTAGGGCTCTATTTGATTTCAAACATCAGAAAATCCCCTCACCCGATTCTCGAAATCGCGTTGAGCCCGCCAAGAAGCCAAAAAAAGGCTATTTTTTTAATTTTTTACTTTATTTTTTAAAGTTTTTATTATATATATATATATTTTTTATAGTGATATATATTTTATATATATATTTTTTTTTTTTTTTTTTTTTTTTTTTTTTTTTTTTTTTTTTTTTTTTTTTTTTTCAGATTTATATGGTTATTTTTATTTAGAATGTTTTTTAATTCTTTTTATGTCTAAATTTTATATTATATTTTGTCTTGTTTTATATTTAAAATTATTTTTTCAAGTTAAATTTTTTTTTTATTCCTATTGCCTTTTTGATAAACTTTTAACTTTAGTTTTTATTTTTAAATTTTTTATATGTAAGATTTTTATTGTTTTTTTAAATTCTATGTTAAAATTTTACTTTTATTTTTTCTTTTACATAAAATACATCTTTCTTTAAATTTTTAATTCTCAAATGTCGTCGTTTTTTTATATAAAATTCATAAAATTTGTTATTTCTCCTTTTCTTTTATTCAAATCTTTAATATTTCTTTTATTTAAAGTGGGTTTTTAGCGAAAATGTCATAAAATACATATTTTTTTAATTATATCTATATACAAAATGTGTATTTTCTATCGAGTTTTTCAAATTATTAATTTTTGGTGACAATTATTTTTTGTGTATTGAAATATTAATTAATGATATATAAATATAAAAAAAATGAGAATCTTGAAATATTCTTTTTTTTATCTTTTTTTAAACTTTGCAAAAGAAATAAATTTCATTATAAAAAGAAAGTGCAAAGGAAAACAAAAACAAACAATAAAAATCCCTTAAAAACCAAATATCTAATGATGAAAAACATGAAGAGGAATAAGAGAATTTGAAAATTTCTTAAATACTCATCATTTAAAAAAAAGGTCAACACTTAATACATTAGAAAATTTAAAGCGTAAAAAATAAGTCCTTTAATGAAAAGGGTTGATATCACATGAACATTTTTTAAAATTAACATAAAAATCACTAACATTTAAAAACAAATCTTCATACTCGTTACATAGGAAAAACTTAAAAAATCAACACTTTTCAAAATTGGTTGATTTTATTGTTACCTCAACAAAAAAGATAATCTTATTAGTTCTCGTTGCATTTACATTGTTAAGATTATTCTTATATGTTTTCAAGCTTTTTGGTGGTGCATTTTGCAATTTATTATATATATCATTATCTTTAGTTTGATATCATAAGGACATTGACGTCATTTTTAGAATTTTTTATATTGGTTATCATGAGCTTTTGTGCTTGTATTGACATTCAAGGAGTGCTTGTGAGAGGAGTACTTGCCTATTTGAAATCCTTATGAAATTGAATATACATATAAATAAAATTATGGAAATATACTAAATAATTGTAAAATATACTTAAAGCTCCTTGTAGGAAGGGGTGAGAAATTAGATATTCAAAACCAAACGGTTTAAATAGAAGTTTCTATTAGAAAATGTGATCTTCAACTTTCAATTGCTTCAAATTTTCTATTTTCTGAACGAAGAATAATACTCATGTCTCCATTACAAACAATTGTTTAGATATTGCGGTGTATATGAATTTTGGTTCAAAGGAGTTTAAAATTTAGAAAAGTGTCCCTCCAAATCTCTTCTTGTTTCTAACACATCAGTAAGTAAGATGACATTATTGTGTTATGCCAATTAATATGAAGGTGAAATAAGATTCTAATCTTTATCTATTGATTAGTTTCTATGATTCTAGATTTGGAATAATTCTTACATTAGTAAATAGGTGGGATTGACTTGCTGGTTGTTGGAGTTTTTTTGAGAGATTTTGTCTAGAATATTCTCCTTGTTTAGAATCTATTGGATCTCATGAACACTATTTATGTGGCTTGTAATTTGTCTTTGAAATGAACAATATATGAATTGTTTTGTGTGCACTATGTATCTTCGTCATATTTCTTTATTAGTATCAGAGCTTGTACGGGCTTGAATCCCTTATGGGAGGGCCCAATGAAGACAAAGAACACGTGACGATTGATACTATGTACATAAGTAAAATTATATTAGATTATTGTGTACTTATTATTTAGTTGTAGTAATGAGTGACATTGCTTGTTTGTAGAAACTTTAATGTCAAGTTGGAGGAGTAGCTAGAGAACAAAAGGGTTGCCCAGTCGAAAGACAGTGCAATGTAGTTATTAGCCCAGGATGTGTGAAGTTGAAATTGCAACGTTTCAATGGGAATGGTGCATCTGGAGAGGTCGGCGACTGTTGTGACGTCCTATGACATAGGATCGATTTGTTTCTTGCATAGGGGATCAATGGACATAGAGGAAAACAATGAATTGTTTAATAAAGATGAGATCAGGTGAATTTGTGGTTAAAAACTTTGAAAGTTGTTCATTCATCTACAAAATGATGATCAGATCAAAGAAATCAGTTAACTCCCCAAGATCCATCAAATGTTTCGAGGAAAAAAGTGAGTTTCGTGTATCTATGCTATGGTATTCGAAAAATTCTCCAACAATATGAAGTTGTTGAAATTTATATTTTTAGGAACTGAATTGGAGATTTTGGTACCACCATGGAAGATAACTGCAGTGGAGCATGATGCTTCATCAAAGCGCTAAGAAGCTCCACAAATATTATGACTCGACTTATTGGTTACGCTACGCTTGAATTTTGCAGAAAGGGGGTGCTTGTCAATATGTTGGCTTTAATGAGTTTTTGTCATCATGGAAGCAAGAAATCAAATATGCTACATCTCAATGTTGACTTTCAGTTATGAACTGTTTTTAGTAGCAGAGCTTCTATATTTTTTGCACATCTAGGGATTTGGTTTGGATTTGTTGGTGTAATCCCCCCTTTAGTTCCTTCTAAATTTTGTGAGTGTGAATATTCATTGACATTATTTTTTCAATCAATTTTGTTATGGGTTTCAATCAATTATGGAATTTTATTAGATTTATTGGTATCGAGATTGTCCTTTAGGATATTTAGAAGAATCAATTATACAAAGCTCATCAAGATGGTTAGAGGCAATTATTTCTTAAATGAGTTGAATGAGAAGCTCAAAAATTGTGGTGGTAGAAAGGGTGTTGTCCGAGAGACTTCATAATGGGTATAAATGTCGAGGAGGACTAGTTAGATAGATGTGACATGCTAATTGTAAATTGTCAATTTTATATTAATATTTGTAATGATTGTAGAATTGAGGCTTCTGTGATCCATCATAGTTATAAGAAGAGCTTCGGCATAAATCACATGAAAAAGACCTTTGTCGACGCGTTTCGAACCAACTAGTGTGGCTCGAAACGCGTCGACAAAGGTCTTTTTCATGTGATTTACACCGAAGCTCTTCTTATAATTTGTAATGATGTAAATGTAATCATTAAATGGGGGATTTTGAATAATGCTTACATTAGTAAATTGGTATGATTGAGTTGATGGTTGTTGGAGTTTTATTGAGATATTTTGAAAACAATATTCTCCTTGCTTGGAATTTGTTGGATTTCATGGGCACTATCTATCTATCCTATAATTTGGCTTGGAAATTAACAATATACAATTTTGTTTGTGTGCACTATGTCTATTCCTCATATTTCCCGGTTCTAGATTATAATTTTTTTTGATAAGCTATAAAGAAAAAATGGATGATGAATTAGATTAACATGAGATTAAAAATGAATGTGACCCAGTTCTAAATATTGTTATCAATTAAATTTTCTTCTAAATAGATTTCAAATTAAAATATAAAATTTGTTTCCTATATTAACTCATTTATTAGAAAAAATTATAGACATATCATTGATTCATACTCGACTTTTGGGAACCTTACTTTTCCTAAAAGTATTAATTCACATTCCCATTTAAAAACTAATATGATAGAATTATATTAATTATATGTGTGTATGTGGTCATTTCAATTTATTTTGGGTGGTTTATCCTCCTCACCAAAGTTCAACTAGTATAAGTGACAAGATGATATACTATTATTATAATTATTGTTATTAATTTACTTGCATTAATTTTATTATTATGTATTATTGTTTTTAATAACCATAACTATTTTTAACAAGGGAGCCACTGCCATAGCGGTAGTCCCTGCTGGGATTGAGAAAGCCCTGATGCCCGTCTTCACAAAAACACTCTTAAAAGTTAATTTCAAAATAGAAATATGAAAAAGAAACACTGTTTTGAAAATACTTGTATTGTAGTAATGTTTTTAATTAAAGAAATTTGATTAATCTATGTCATTATTGGAAAATACAACAAAAGAAAAGGCACTCAAGTATTAAAGCAGGAAAATCCACGCAACCAGTGTTGGAATTTGACGGGCAAAATGCCCGTCACAAGGCATTTTGACCGTTTAAAAATTTTAAAAAGCCGTTTTTTGTGATGGGCTTTCAAAGTTCTAAAACATATTTTTTACTGTTCACTTTTTTGCAAAAACGTCATTACTACCCTCTCAAACAACAATCTTATAAAGAAGTGCAGTAA
>APFE030801715.1:3201-14866 GCA_000404065.3 Pinus taeda
ACTCTATTGTACATATTTTATTTGCAATTTTGGCAAAGGAAGACCAGGGTTTTGCAGCACTATTTGGGATTCATGTGGCTTTATGTGTTGATGGTGTGCTTATTTTAGTATTTGTAAGTTTTTTATGTGTATCGATTTCCTTATCTTATCTTCTGCAATTAAACAAATGAAGTGTTAAGGTAGAATCCATAATCTGCTATGCTTTGCCTTTAAGTTTGTTTAATTTTCCATGTTTTCATCTATTTATGGAGAATCCTTGAAAGTTTCTTTCTCTCCTTAACCCCTCACCAGTCAGATCTATTCATTCAATCACTTTAAAGGCATCAAAACAATTGCCTATCTTTCCCCAAGTAGACCTCTGCAAAATCTGTGCCTCATCCCCGCACCCAAAATTGCCTTTCCCTTGAATTCAACAAAACTTCAAAAAAATCAATTTCAAACTCCTCGTACTTCATACCTAGCCTAAAATTAGTTATCAATTCATTCATCTCGACCTCATTGATTACCTTTTTCCGAGATTGACTCGGAGAGAGCCCTCTCCTGTCCTCGTAGGGCTACCTACGAGGCTGAGCATGGTTTGATGTAGCCTTGAGTTTTACCTTATTTTAGCCTAAGGTAGATTTGAGCGCTAACAGTATAACATGACTATGTATTGTAGGCAAGGTCAATAATCTCATGGAAAATTTAGTAGCAATGTACTTTTTATGTACAAGGTCAAATTGAAGACACTAAAACAAGTTTATTTTGCTTATGAATTCCAAGATGGAGTCAAGTTTGTCTTCAACAATTTAAAATTCAAGATGAAGAGTTTTTGGAGTCGTGCAAAGATGAGAGTAGAGAGAATGTTTAGATTCCACTCATCAATATTTTGTTCTTGCAGCAGCAATAAGATTGATGTCTCAATTCTTAACAGGATAATAGGTCTTCATGAAACTGATAAGTGAAGTGATTTGATTGGGGCTTGAAGGGAACCAATTGAAAATTTTGCATTTTGGATTGTGCTTTTGGGTATTGTTGAGTTTTAGCCTTTTTATATTGACTAGGAAAGTAAAATTTTGGAGTCCAAAAGTTCCTAGTGGGGAGGTGTGATCAGGGGATCAATTTTAAGCTCAAAAATGAAAGTTCCCAAACATTCTTGAAATTGGCACCAAATTGAAGAGCTCGCTGATATAAATCCAACACAACTTGAACCACTCAAAACTGATATCATATGCTCCCAATCTCATGTTCTGATCATTTTCCGAAAAAGACAAAATTTTGCAGGTATGCTGACTGGGCAAGCTGACTATAAAATGTGGGCCAATGACAAGCTACCACTTGTCCTCTCTAGATTGGCTCTAGTTTTCTATTTTTTTATTAGTTGAAGTGGATTTTAAGTGGTCCAATGGATGGAAGCCATGTGGGCCAATGGATGGCTGCCACGTGGCCTCCCAACAATGGTTTAAAATTTATGTTATGGGCTGAACTTCCCTCACAAGAAACAAACACAAGATCAGTCGAGCAACACTACAACACCTTACTGCTATGGTTCATGGTAGTTCTTAACTACTATATGTCCATTTGTATTTAAAATTTATGTATATGGTATTTGGGGGATGGGGTTAGGGTTAAGCCCTAGCCCCCAGTCACCCGACACCCATGGGACCGAAAGCAAGGGAGCCAAGGGGACGAGCTTAGCCCTGGTCCATGGTTTTGTCACTGCACTCCTTTCCACCATACCACATACCAATCTAGAGCGGAACAATTGAAGGCGCTAAGAATTGGGGCTAGCCCACGATCGTGGGTGTTACAATGTGACACTGTGCTAGAGTGTTAAGGAGCTTGGCAAAGGGCATGAAGGCTAGACCCCAGGCCAAGCCATATGGCCCTTGACATGAACACAGGTGCAGAGTTTGGGTGTAATGTGGAAGGTGCCAAAGAAGGGGGCTAGACACAGGGTCGCATGGAAGTCACAGGACGATGAATCAACATATTGGGGGCTCCGACGGGATCGTGGTAGTTTAGGTGACCTCATCCAAAATTTTAAGGGCTTAGTCGGTGAGGGCGGGCATTAAGGCCTAACCCTTAGCTCTATGTGGTCCATGTGGCCATGTTTTTTTGGATTATGGGGTCCAAGGCTAAAGTAACTATCCAACAAAATGCATTGGCAGGTACTGAAATTATCACTCTGTTAGCGATTTTTGGGGTGGATTTGTAGGATTGATAGACAGAAGGGTGAATTTGTAGGATGGTCAGTAGTGAAATTCATCAGAGAGCTTGGAAGCTCATAAATTTTTGAGTTTTATCCACATTGAGCTCATAAAGAGGCTAATTAGGGGTTTTTGGATGTTCTGAATCCATTGGTAACCTCTAATTTCTGATTTGAGCACATCTATAGAGCCTTTTTCCAAGTTTGAGACTAAAGGTGTATGGATCAATTAGGGTTTGGAAGAAGTTCTGGAAGGTATTTGGGCATGGAGAAGACCTTGTAGGGGTATTCTCACTTCCATAAGTCTACTACATTAGTTGTAAGTTGTAGGGTTCAACTCAGGTTCAACTTCTTTTAACATGAAGTTTTGAGTATGTGCTTTAATGTGGAATTGAAGGATTCACATGTTGTTTTTAGCTCATTTCAGTTGAAGTATGTCATGTTTGTAGGAGATGCTTCAAGTTGATGTTATTTTTGAGAGTTATTTGTAGGATAACATTACCTCTTAGGGGTAATAGCCACATATTTACCTGCAGAAAACATTTATGTAATTAATTTGATACTAAATATATGAGTGATCTAATCATGTTGACAGACCCGAAGATGTAACTTAGGAGGGGTGAACTTTGTCAAAAAACATTTTGTCTTTCTCTTCATTATGCGTTCATGGATTATGTTTTGTTATGTTCACTATGTTAATTTACATATGAAGACCAATTCATGATTTGAAGAGACATTGAAAAACCTGTTTGTTTCAAGACCCATTTTTACTTTGCAAAGTGTCGACATGATCCTAATTTTGTTTTTATTTGATTTTGGTAAAGAGGAAGAAATCACCTAATACAATTTCAAATCAAGATGACTACTTCTTTAGTGTGTTGAATAAGAGGCTTCCAAGAATGGAATGCATCTTCACGATTAAAGTTGTTATGGTGTTTCTCAATATTTAGGGCTTCAAGAATAATGTAGGAAGAGTGTTGTAGGGGTTTAGGCTAAGACCTTCACTTGATTGAAATATATAAGACGTTTTGTGTTAAAATAATTCTCCACAAGAGAGGATTTGGAATCATGATTGCGGGTAGTATCAACAATGTGTTCTTTGAGCCAAGTTTGAACCGATGCTTATTTTGGTTAATGTAAGATTTATTTTAAGAGAAAGAGATTTGGAAAAATCGTAATTCTAACATAGGATTTGACTTGTCCTCAGCTGAAAAGAATAATTTCTCAAGGGCTTTATAAGGATTAGAAGGGATTTTGAAATTCTTTCTAAATATATATATTTTTTAAATGAGGTCAATAATACTTTTAATATAGGGAAGTGTAATAAGTGCTCCAGGAATGGAGGGAAGGAATTATTCACTTTAGGATTCAGGACCTCTTGAATTATTTTGTTTATGAGAGATAGAGTACCCATTAGACATCAAGGATTTGGTTAAATGAGCCTTTTACTCCTCTAAAAATTAACACGCAAAAATACGCATTGCTTAGGTAATGAGAGTTTCTAGGATAGTGGAACTTTTTGTTGGGTGAGGATGTGAATGGGCATGAATATAGTGGTCAATGTGTATATTTTTTTTTGGAATAATTGGTGTTGAAGGGATCCATCTGGAAGTACAGAAACTAAAACATCTATAAGTGGGAGAGATTTATATTTTTCACTTTCCATAATGAATTGAATATGGGAGCAGATGATGTTCAAGTAGTCCGAAATGGTAGTCATGGATGAGAGGCCATGAGGCTAGACAACAAACATATCATCAAAAAACCAATACCATTATTTTTTCTTGACATGCCAAGGGTTAAGAGCTCGAGTTTGAAAATTTTCCATGAAAATATTGGAAACCACAAGAGATAAGGAAGATCCCATAATTTCACCTTCCATTTTTTCATAAACATTCCCTTTGAATGAGAATAATTTAGAAGAGAGGAAATTTTAGATCAAATTAAGTGTTTTAGGGTTAGCCAATTCAAAGATAAGATTAAGGGCTAAAGGGACTAAAACATTAGTGAATATATATACAACATCAAATCTAACAAGGATGCATTTTTCTTCAAGGTGAAGGTTCCTAGTTTTGTTGATTAATTCGATGGATTCATTTATGAAAGGGGAGGTTCATTCAATGAATGATTAGATTTTTTTAGCTAGGAAATATCCCAAGGCATGAGTGGGGGATCCAATCAAACTCATAAATTGAGTTAATGGGAATCCTAGATTTATGAATCTTAGGGTTCCAATATCTTATGGGTTTGGGGGTTGCGAGGGATAAGGTGTTCATGAGTGGTGGGGTCAAGGGTGGGGGATAACATGATTTTGAGTAGTGGGGTAAAGAAATGAGGATTTAGTAGTTTTAGTGCAAAACTAGAGATATAATTTATATTATTTTTAGCAAGGCGCTTGTAAGAGGAAGAAGAAAGGAGATCAAGGAGTTTAGATTCATCATCATGGTTGTTCATGATGATTGTGGCATTTCAATTATTGGCTTTAAGAATGACAATGTTGGGGTTATCATTCAATTTGAAAATAGATTGGAATTATTATTTTTTTAAGTTGAACTTGAGGAGGTTAGAGTGCCAAATGATTCCATTGCACTCTTGCCATATTTCTTCCACTTTGAAAGTGAGGATATTTTTCGTAAATGGATTCGATGGAACAAACAATATCTTTAGAAGGAAAAAAATACAACATCAAAGATAACAAGGGCATCTTGATCTTCAAGGTGAAGGTTCCTAGTTTTATTGATGAAGTTAGTGGACTCCTTGATGAAATGGGAGATCCTTTTAAGGAATGATTGGATATTTTGAGCTAGGAAATGACCCAGGGTGTGAATGGGGAATCTAATAGCACTCACAATGGGTCTATTGGGAATAAAAAATTTATGAATCTTAGTGTTCAGACAGATATTATGGGTTTCTATGTTACAAGGGATAAGGTGTTTTTAAGTGGTGGGGTCAAGGGTTGAGGATTTAATAGTTTTAGTGAGCAAGTTTTGGATGGAATTTAGAGTTTTTTTAGCAAGGGGCTTGTAAGAGGAATAAGAAATGAGATCAAGGAGTTTAGAGTCATTGTCATGGTTTTTAATGATGATAGTGGCATTTCCCTTATTGGCTTTGATAATGACAATTTTTGGGTTACCATTCAAGCTAAAAATTGATTGGAATTGTTCTTTGGTTAGGTTGGACTTGAGGAGGTTAGAGTGTCAAACTATTCTATTACACTCTTCTGAGATTTCTTCCACCTTGGAAGTGGGGATATTTTTCGTAATGGATTTGATGGCATAAACAATATCTTCAAAAGGAGAATAAATACAACATCAAAACTAATAAGGATGTCTTGATCTTCAAGGTGAAGGTTCCTAGTTTTATTGATGATGCCAGTGAACTCCTTGATGAATTGGGAGGCTATTTTAATGAATTATTGGAGCTTGTTTATCTAGGAAATGACTGAGGGTATGAGTGGGGACTCTAATCACACTCACAATAGGTCAAATGGGAATCCCAAATTTATGAATCTTAGGGTTCCAATAGATCTTATGGTTTTGGGGGTTACAAGGGATAAGGTGTTTTTGGGTGGGGGGTTCAAGGGTGGGGAATAGGTTTCTTTTGAGTGGTTATAACATCTCTTCAAGGCTAGGGACACAAATTGCTCACCAAACCATTCAAGTTAAGATCCTTTTACAATCCAAAAAGTTATTATAAGTTATTATAATAAAGCAAAAAATCTCACAAAGGGCTAGTTATAACATCTCTTCGAGACTAGGGACACAAATTGTTAACCAAACCATTCAAGTTAAGATCCTTTTACAATCCAAAAACTTACTATAAGTTATTATTAATAATAAAGGAAAAAATGTTTTCCCTATATTAGGTGTTTACTTTACAATATGGATAGGATGTGAATGAGGGGGGTTGCATTATCATGCTTCCAGCCACGAGTTAGTCACATAATGCCATTATTTATGTAGATTAGGTGGGTGGTGTTTATAGTTTACACAAGGATGAATGAAGAATGGGGGTCTTTCTAGTGCTAATTTGGTCAAATGAGGCAATCAATCCCAATGAAAATCATGTTAGAAACTAGTCAAATGAATATAAAAATCATATGGTCAATCCTTTCAATTTGGCACCCTTATTGTGAGATGGTAGCATGCCCATCCCTTCTATTAGAAATCATGCATAATTTTGTTATCCCTAGTTCTATTTTAGATCTCCCTTTAGGCCTCCCAAATGGCTTTTTAGTGTTTGCTTTAGTTGTCATATCTCGTTGCTCCTTTCATAAGGGAAAATCTTTGTTGATGAACTAAGGTAGAAAGTGTCATTTCTATCATTGCCGCCACCTTTTAGTGGACATTTTCATCTAGCATTAAGAATAAGATCAAGGATTTGGAAGAGATGTTAGAGTGGAACGAGATTACAAAGAAGACGAGGAGGTTGACTAAATGATCAAGGATTTTCTTTCATATCTAGGCACCAATCACACAAGAGATACTGAAATTTTCTAGACTATCTAACTATACTGACACACCAAAACTTTCATCACTCATATTTTTCTCACTTAACAATTAAATTGACAATAATTTAGGTAGTGGCTAAAGAATATGGAGAAGCAAGGCCAACTTATTATTACTCTATTCATTTCGGTAAGCAATGATTAAGGGGAACTCTCCTTTGAATTGACAAAATTCTCAAAATACAGTGTTATTATTCTTCACTCTACTTGAGATGTTAAGAGAAATGAACTTGCACTTAACTCCACGTTCTCATGATATGTGAATCATCTATATTTTCATTAATTTTAGATTTAATTTGAGTCCAAAATGTATTATCAAACCTTAGATTAAAGTGGGTTACATTTCCTATATGGTGGATTCACTTAATTTGCATTGAGAATTTCAACTATTTTTATCTATCTTTCAAGCTTAGCAAGTCCTTGTTTCCCAATGGATAGGTGAGTATGATTTTGGTTTTTTGTGAACCCCCTAATCAATGAGTTGCTTTGAGTTTATCTCTTAACATTCATAGACTAGTTTGGATTCCTTTGGACAGAATAACATCGTAAGCTTTCTACTTTTCTATAATTACGTATTTTACAACTTAAAGGCTAGTGCAAGGTATTGTACTACAAGGGTAGCTAGAATTTTAGTTAAAAAATACATGTACAAGCATGTAAAAAATTGAAGTTGAATGCTTGGATATAAGAAAAAAATTCATTGTGAATCTACAAGAATTATTGATATTTAAGTTTATATACTTGTAAGAAATATCACAAGTTACAGTATTTGGAAATTTTATATATTATATATTGATTGTGCAATGGAAGTTATATATATATTATTATATATATTATATATATATATATATATAATTATATATTATAATATATAATATATATTATATATAATTGGCAATTGGAAAGTTAAAACTCTACTATGCAAAAAGACAATAATTTGTTATATGGTGAAGAGGGAAAATTGTTTAAATTTCCCTTCTTAAAATTCACACTAGCATAAGGGAAATCCGCTCCTAGTGGTGAATTTTGTGTGATGAGAAGATAGATATATAATATATTGAGTAATACATTCCTTAAGATGAGATATTCACTCCTTAATAAGAAAATACATGCCCAAAATGAAAATCATGTGTGTTCTACATGAAAACAAGCATGTTGTAAACCACATTCCCTTGAGTTAATAATGCAATCCTTATATTAGGATTTGCGTGATAATTTCTTGAAATCATAATGTTTCTTTGTTTTCATATCTTTAGATGAGTTATGCACATTATTCTTATTGCCCTTATGAAATTTCATGCAACAAGGCATTGAGGAAAATGCACACCTTGTTAGGGAAAAGTACACACCCTCAAGTGAAAATGCATGTTGAATGCATGGAACAATTTGTGTACATGTTAAAGAAGAATATTCACATCCTTCTGAGGATAAATGCATGTTTTCACTATAAAAATTCATTGTCTTAACATAATGTGAAAGCTTATAATGATTTAAACCCTAATTGTCTCTTCCTTAGGCATATTAATGTCTTCATGGGAATACAATTGAAAATGAATGTTAATACATTATGGGATGATGAAGATGGTATGGAACAACTTATAATAAATGACCTTATAATTTCATAAAGGTAGTAATGCATATATAAAAATGCATGAAAACAAAGCATGATGTAAAATGCATGCCTTGTGTTGGTAATTAGATGTTGACATTATGAGATTACATAAAACAAGGTCGTGAGGGAAATGCATGCATGAAGTTAAAAAAACATGTTGAGTCCATGGAATTACATGTTTACATAGTAAGAAGGAATACACACACCTTAATGAAAAATGAATTCCTACACTATAAAATACACTACATGCTTTAGAATCCTATAATGGCATACACCTTAAATGGTTCTTATTTAACTCATTTGAATGGTTTTCATAGAAATATGAATGAAAATGGAATTTGATCCTTTGTGTATGATTGATGCTAGTATGTCATATCTTGTAACAACCCTAAACCAATGTTTGACAATTTGTTTAGAGACAAACTTAGGTAGTTAACCTTATATGTTGAATTGTTGCAACATTTGTGAATGGCATTTCTTGAAACTAGAATTCGGTGTAATATTGTTATGATAAATTTTTATTATTAAACTTAATGAAAATGATTGAAATTTGTTTTACATTGGTCTTTAATGAAAAATACAAAGGTACATTGTAATCCTTTAATAGCTATTGGAAACATTATCCTTAGGGATTATGTAAAATTATATTATTACTTGATAGGAAGGAGAAAATCTAAAAGTGAACATGAACATCCATAGGGATTCCAAGAAACCTCTCGGCAGAGTAAATCAAGGGTTGTGAATTTATGTATTTCTGTGTATGGTATAAATAATAATGGAATTACACACTTAAATTTCAATTTGTATAGTCTAATAGTGGTATCATTATATGTTTTCTCTCATATTTCCCTTCACCCTCATCATGAGGGTATATTTTCTCTCATATTTTGGCGCACCCCTACCCTCATGTTTTCTCTGATATTTCCCCATACCCCTACCTTCAAGTTTTCTCTTATATTTCCCGCTAGAGGGGAATATGAGAAAAACATGAGCGTGGGGTGGGGGGTACATATGAAAGGAAACATAATATATTTTCTCTCATATTTTTCGGCACCCCTACCCTCATGTGGGAGGAAATATGAGAGAAAACATATTATATTTCCTCTCATATTTCCCCATCGCCAGACTCATGTTTTCTCTCATATTTCACTCCACCCTAGGCTCATGAAGTTAAAACTTCACAAATGAATAAATTTAAGAATTATTTTTAAGGAGTGGGATAATAATAAATATTAAAATGATTATCTATAAATTAAAAGATTTTAAAGATATAAATCCTTCATGTTAAATGTATATTATTCTTATTTAATCTTTTTTATTTACATTAATGTTTTTTGATTAATTAATCAAAACAATAAATCATTTAACCTAAATCATTTATTTATTTATCTTTTAAAATGGAAAAATCTATTATAATTTATAAATTATCAATTGACAACTAGCACAACTATCACTAATTATGATCTATAAGTACAGACAAACTCATCACTATTATTAAAAACAATTACAACATTAAAACTACTTGTTAATGATCCATAAAATGATAAACTTTCCTTCTTACGAAATTCCTTTAAATCTTGGATTATTCACCTATTTCATTAAATAAAAAACTGTTAAAAAATCATAAACAATTTTAAACCTTACTCTAATACCAAAAAAATTAATTTTCAACTTAAATAACATCCATAAGAAAACTAATATAATTTCTAATCATGGTAAAAGCTACTTTTAAAAATCCAATAAACTATGAAAAATATTTAATGTTAAACCAACGCATAAAACTAACTATTACTTCTCAATGGAATTTAAATTCAAAACTCACACCATCACATTCCTAAGTAAACAATTTTTTTAATAAAATAATATTATAAAAACGTTATCAATCTTTTTGGTGTTCATCATGTAAATCTTCTACCATCTAAATTTCGACTACTGGTAACATTAACTACACTAAATATATAAACCAAATTGTCGTAGTCTAATCCGTTTTTTTTATTATGAAAATTATGAAAATTTTGGCAAGATTTTGTAGGGATTTTTGTAAATTTAGATTATAGTTGTTAATTTCAAGATTTTAGATGCCCCAAGATTTTTTAATAATGCTGAATCTATTTCCACTATTAAAAACATGATTCAAATACTACTATTACAAAATTTGTTAAATTTTTTTGACCAGAAATTCCAACCTCTTTTAACAATCAAATTTAACATTCCACTCCTCTTTTAACCATTAAATTTAACATTCCACTTGTTTATAAAATGAAACACTAATCTTATCCATGCATGAGTGTGGTACCCTTTGATATTTGGGCCCATATGCTATGGGTTTCACATTCCAACGCGAGGAGTTCATTGTTAAACGATCACAGTACCCTTTGATATTTGGGCCCATACGCTATGGGTTTCACATTCCAACGCGAGGAGTTCATTGTTGAACGATCACAGTTACACCATGAGCTGTCATGGGTGGCTCTTTCCTGTTGTCCTACTTAGCTGGCCGTGAACGTTATTCAACATGAGCACTACCTTGCTATAATAATGGCATGCATTTTCTTATTGCCTGCTCAAGGCCCAACGTTTAAACAAATCCAAATCCCCACACAGCAATTTTTTAAATTTTAAAACACATTTCTCATGTTAATGACTGATTTCTACTCTGCAGGCGACTGAGGGGAATCATTAGATAATTCGCTTGCATGTTAGCAGCGCCAAAGGGAGAATACTTTAAGATACGTAACATGATATATTTAATTCTCTTCGTCCTTTATTCCCACTTCAAGACTGCGTGCAGATTTCCTATTTTGAGAGATTTGTGAAGTTTCACATGTTAATGTCGATATCCACTGTGCATGCGACCAAAAGCACGTGTATTGGCCAACTAGAAGGAAATCCAAATCCCTTTTTAGATTGTGAAATATTCTCTTCTATTTGTCGCTTTGAATTCCTGCCCGCCGCTTTGAAATCCTTTTAGTTTAAGTATTGGTAATCCTCTAAACGCTTTTCCTAAAAATTTTGTGCCAGAAACTACTAACGGAAAGTATGGAAATTATTGAATAAGCTCAGCACAATGATGTGAAAAAAAAATATATTTGCTACCTTCATAAGGGGTTAAATTGTTATTATAAATAGCTCATTTGTTTTAGTTAATTTAGTGTGTTTCACTGTAGTCTAAATTAGGTTTTGAGGGGTATGAAGTGGATGAATTAATTGCTTACTCATGTATAAGGATTTATATAAGAATTGATTAGTAAAAAATATTATTAGGTTTATTGAATAAGAAATAAGAATTTTATTTTTGGATAGTTTTACTATCATAGATTCATTTTAAATATGGATCTAACATGAGCTTAGAGGGATC
>APFE030801715.1:29084-86514 GCA_000404065.3 Pinus taeda
TATGTACCCACAGATCCTTCAATATTCCATGGGTCTTTCAATTTTGTATGCAAGCCTTGATGTGCCTTTCAGGACTTGAATTCCCTCCGTACTTCATGTTATCATATGTTCGATCTTCATCCTTGGCAAATCTTTCCCTATGTGCTTGCTTGATGGTTTCCCAGTTTGGTAGTGTGTTGCAGTGGGTTCTCCACCATCTTGTCGGTGTTTCCATGAGTGCGATATTAATAAAATGAATCTTTTGATCTTCCCTCATTTCATTGTCTACCTTGTTCAAGAATATTTCCATTGGTTCAACATCACAGTACTTGGGATAGTTGCTTATCTATGTTCCTATCCAATTTACTCGGCTTATCATTGCACAACGTCTGGTGTTTAATTCATATCCTCCTTGCTACCATGCATCCCATCCAGCTTCTGAACCAATCTCTAAGCTTTGAATACTTCTCCAACTGACAGATCCTCCTGCAGTAAAATTTATGTAATCTTCCCTTTTCCCGATGTTAAGGTGTATAGCTGGTTTAGCATTCTTGGTTCATCCCTATCATTTATAGGTGTTGTGAACCTGGGCCCTTGATACGAGTCCAAGGGTTGGATCACCCTCATTCCTTCTGCTTCAAAAATCATCAGCTCTTTCTTTAGGTTGATGACAACATAGTTTTCATAGGCCTAATTGATCCTAAGGAGCACTGGGTATGAGTCCTTATCCCCCATTATGTCGATCACCTCAAATTCAGTGTGCGTCTTCACCCTCGCCACATCTACCTCTATGTATTCTAGCCTTCCAATGGGTAGTATACAATACTTGTTCACCATTCTTATTTGAATCGTGAATATTTCAGTTGTAGCTTCCCTATTGCCTCCCATGGTTTCCTAGGCGGGATGTTTACATTCGATCTCGGGTCTAGCATTGTGTCCCTGATCTAGAATCCTGCAACATGAGCATTAATTCAGAATTCCTTCCCCCTTATTTTCTTGTTTTGACTCACTCTTCTAGAATTATTTTCTAGTAGGTTGACAGGAGGTCATTCTGCTTCCCCTTCCCCCACTGATAATGCGGTCTTTAAACTTTTTCGCAACTCCTTTAACATGTATTCATCTTCAATGATCTGCAAGAATAATTTAAACCATTATTCAATCGACTGGTTGCAATCAAGTATGTGGCCATTCTGTCTCTGGCCTTCCTTCCTCTTGGTCATCCCCTCGAACAACTTAGCTGCCTTGTGATAACATTGTTTTCGGCACTTAGGGTGATATGATTTCTTTGGAGATGTCGCTCTAACAATTAAGGTTTGGTCCATTGTACTACAATCCTCCCCCGTTTTCTTTCCTCCTTTTGTAACTATGTTAATATTGGTTGCTGGAAGACCATCATCGGTGCAAGGTTCAACATTAACCAGCTTACCGGCCCTCTGCCTGGTCCTTTCCTCCCATTTTACAATGAGTTCTGGGAAATCCTCTGTGGCATGAGTATTAATCTTTCATTGCGAGCACCATGGTCTCCTAGGGAGCAGGCATTACTTGACGATGTGTCCTTCCTAGTCACAATTGTAACAACTTACGAGGCCTCTCCCTCCCGTTCTTCCTCCTCTCCCATTTCCTCTTCGTCCTCCTCAGTTTGACTCATTAATTATGAACGTCGAACTGTCTAGCCACTCTGCTAGAGCATCCAGTGCTCGACATTGGTCAATGTGATGTGTTGTAGATGCACAAAACTCATATTAGTTATTATTAGTGATGTTGGAGTACTTCTGCAGCATTGGGCACATCCATGGAATATGTCCATACATTCTACATATCTTGGAATAGTCTTGGCTATTCCATCCTGGAAAAACTCGTGCTCCTACTGCCACAAATCCTGCGTTGGTGGGGTCCCTAATGATCCCGCACTCCCCCTGGATGATTACTTCCTCACAACCTTGGTCATTATGTCATGACATGTCCTTCCACCATGCAGTGTGTGCACCATACTTTGGGTCTGAATAGTGGCACTGGTTCAAGATCCTTCAGTTTCTCTGATAAAGTTGCGATTTGATTATGAAGACCCATGATTGATAGATCTTGCAAACTTGTCCCTCCCCGATATTCATGAGGATATCCAACCATGGCCTCTATGCGTGATGCTTGCTCCAAAGCATCTTGGAGAGTTCCAATTTTCTGTTGTGTCAGTGGCGTTTTGGTGAGGGGTAGGAGTGCCTTGATGAACTAGTCCTGTTGGTGGTTTGGGTCTAGAGTGTAACTCAGCTTAGCAACGGCATCCTTAAACCTTTGCATGGGTTCCCAAGCGGTTTCACCCTCCTTCTGCTTGATGTCCTATAGTTTCGATAACCCTTGGTGATTTGTTTGGGGTACTTTGAATTCTTGCACAAATCCTCTCTTGATATCATCTATCGTGGGATTCTGGTTTTTCTCCACCCATTTTATAAGCCTATGCAGAGCTCTCTCCCTCAGCGTGGTCTGGAACTCCACTGTCTTGACATTGTCTGGAGTCTGACGTGCTCTCCAGATAGCTTCACAAAGGTACCCCTGCTATTCCACATCTTTCGTTCCCCTTCTCAAAAGCTCTAGATATCTGGTAAATGATCTTGCCATGTTTACTTACCAATTAGCAACACGAACCCTTTTTTCCCTGGCTGCTAGGATCCTTATAGTCCCAAGTTACTAATACTACTAGTTCCCTTGTTGCTTCCAATATTAAATTTGGCCTTATATTTCTCACGCGCGCTATGTACCAGTATTTCCTTGGCTAATTTAATAACAAATTTCTCCATATTGTAGTAAGCTACCAAGGGAAGGTCAGGAGGGATGCTACCGGTGTCTTAGGGGTATTAATGCTGAATCCTAGTGGATGCTTCTCCTTCAACAAATAATATTCTCATAACATTGCCCATCTCCTCTTCTCTCTCCTCTTCATACTCACTTGGCATTTTCTCCTGCACCATCCCTCTCAGAATCTATAAGGAAGGACCCTTTTCACCCTCCTGGATCCGATACCTCTTGTTGCCGATCTTGCTCTATTCTACATCTTCTTTCTCTCCCCCTTCGTCTTGGGGTTTTCCCGACACAGCTCCTACTTGGTGGGGTCCCATATTTCTTTTCTTTATAGTTTATACCACTCTTGCCTGCCACTTATCAGCTAGCATCGCTCTCCTTTGTGCTCTAATATCTCTGGCTTTCTTCAACCATTCCACATCCATTCCTTTAGCAACATCTCTATTCCCCAACCAGTAGCATTCCCCGCTTAGGTCCTTCCCCTGGCACCGGGATTTTACGCTACCATCTTTGCGGTGGGTGAGGGAAGTAGTCCTTCTTCTACCATAAACATCTTAATCCACATCGGTACTTCCCTCATGAACCTTCCTCTTAATCTGGATCCAAATACTGCTTCTTCCTTTGAGAAGGATTGATAACTCTCGGTGGAAAACTTGACTATATAACCTTCCACCGTAGTATTTACCCAAAAGTCAGTTGCTCTGGTCAATCACTATCTAACTTGTGAGTAGTACTAGATCTGAGGGATTCCAATTGTGGTGAAATGTCGTTGACCTTCTTGACTGAGTCTTCCCTTTCAGTGTTCTTAACCAATTGTACAAGTCTTCTAGAAACTTGCACTAGAATATCTCTTATTGGTCATTGGTACCTTCAACATATAAAATACTTTCACTCACCTTACCAATCAGTTGATTCCTATGGATAGCTTGCTCTACTACAAATTGATATATCTTAAGATTCCATCAATCCCTGATCTCTTTCTTGAATATCCTCGACACCATATTCCGAACTAGTTCTTGTAACTTATGGTCAAATCATCAACAAAACTTGTGTCCTGATGTTCATACACCTTCCCCTATCCTTAATGTACCTTATTAAATACTTCCCATCATTGACATCCCTCAAATTCCTCATTTTCCCAAAAACCCTAGTTTCTTGCTACAATTTGACAATTTTCTAGGCTAAGCCTGTGTTTTTCCCTTTTGGACCCATTCCCCTCACTCAATATTTGAAATTTCACTTTCCCTTGTTTCCTAAGATCCCTTCCTACTGACAAAAATTTTCTCAAGAATTTAGAAGCCCCTTATCCCCTTCATTTCACTTCATTTACAAATCCCCGGTTCCACACATCGGGATAGGTTTTACTCAAATGATGTTTCTGAGCAAGAAAAAATGAATTTGGAAAACATGAGAGAGGTTTCTATCCATAATAGGCCAAGGAAGAAAAATGTCATTCACTTTTTACATAGGTTTCATGGTTTTAAAGAAATGTCAAAAATACAGTTGCCTTAGGAGAGTAAATGCACCTTGGAGTGACCTTGGGAAAATCAATATTTCTCCTAGCTTGGTTGGCCACATGACTTTCTTGATGAGTCAAATGATAACTAGACACAAAGATATTTCCAATTAGATATCATGAGCTCAATTTGGAGTTGAGGAAGACCTTCAAAAGTTGACTGCAATAGCACTCTGCATTTAGGTAGCCTTATTTTGCACATTTTAACCAGTCTTGGGAGATTGGACTTTGGACAGGGAAAATGACCTCCAAATTGGAAAATTCAAGATGTTCTAAAAAGTAGACTCGATAAGCTTTCGAACGAGCTATCACGTACCCAATTTGGACACTGGGAAGGCCTCCAAAAGTGGTCTACAAAAGCCAATTTTCATAGGATCAGTGGCGTTGCGCATAGAAAAGGTGTTGCGCACTTGGCAAAGTTTGACAGTGTAAAATTACACTGGCGTTGCGCATAGAAAAGGTGTTGTGCACCTGTCAAACTCTTCCAAATCACTCCAATTTGCTTCAATTCTCCAAATTTTCCTCTTGACAAGTAAGTAACACAATTATTCTTCTTTGAAAAAGGGTTTTTTGCATCACTCTATGGTACTTGTGTTTATCAAAAACCAAACCCTAGTTTTCACCAAACCCTCTCATATACTTTAAATCTCATTCATATATTGTTTTCATATCTCATCCATTGGTTGTCCCCCTAAAACCCTATTCCCTCATATAAATTTCCCTAGATCTCATCCCTTCATACAAATTTCCTAAACCCTATACTTCCTCCCCAAAACCCTGCATAGTTTATTCACATACATCCCAAACCCTACACTATCCCTAAACCCTACTCACTCCCTAAATCTTATCCACACTCCCATTCACCCTCACCTACTTTCCTATTAAAAATATCTTCATACTCATCATATCCTCACTCACCAATCCATCACTCCTCATTGACCATAAAGACAAACCACAATACAATAATGGAGAGGGACAGTGAGTATGAACTTGAAGAAGAAACCTTTAGTGACAGTTCCATGGGGAGATTTCAGAAGCAAAAAGGAGCAAAAAAGACCATGATAAACTCAAAATATTGGTTGAGGCTTCATTATCTTAGCAAAGCACTTAATGAGGTTTCTTTTTTCCAAATTTGAAGAAATTTTGAGAATTTTTGGTCATTTTGCATTTTTGGAAACTTTTACACAGGAAATTCCAATAGGTGTGCAGCGCCACCGGTGCTGCACTTTTGTTGGGGACATATTCTTGCAAAATGGTTTACATTTTTGGAATCAGCATGGAAAAATATGAAAGCTCAGAAATGGCTGAGAATTTTGGACAAGTTCTAGGTCTCCAAAAGGGCAAAGAATAGCCAAAAAGAGCCCTCTCTGCCACTTTTTTGCCACACAGGAAGCAATCTTGGGAGAATCAATTTTTGGAGGAGAAAATTGACTTTAAGTTCAAAAATTCAAGCTGTTCCAGAAGGTAGACTCACCAAGCTTTCCAACGAGCTATACTGCACCTGATTTGGACTCTGGGAAGCCTTCCAAAATAGGCCTAGAAAAATCATTGCGCATAGAATCAGTGGCGCTGCGCATAGGATGAATTTTGCCAGTTTTGTTCAAAAATCCCAATTTCGCCTAGTTTTCTCTACAGTTGACTTTTTCTTGTTCTCTTGGTGAAATTAGAATGGTAAATGATGTAACTTGATGTAATTATGGATGTAAAACACTTGATAGGGTAGATACATAAGGTGGTTTTGAGCTGAATGAATTGGTTTCCTTGGTTTTAGAGGCAAGTTGT
The DNA here is from genome assembly GCA_000404065.3 of Pinus taeda. Taxonomy (NCBI): domain Eukaryota; kingdom Viridiplantae; phylum Streptophyta; class Pinopsida; order Pinales; family Pinaceae; genus Pinus; species Pinus taeda. The sequence goes on from APFE030801715.1 coordinate 35,155, forward strand.
TCCACTGCCTATATTCCTGTTCTTAGTTTAGATATGGTTGAAACCACCCCTTTTCTCATGGATTCAACCCTGATAGCTAGCTTGAGTAGTTTCCTTGCCTATATCATGTACTTTTTGATTCATTTGTAAAGTTTGGACTTTGGCATAAGTGTTGGACTCACTGAACATTTTGTATTAGCAGTTTGGCAAGGAATAAAACCAGGTTTCGCAACTATTTTTGTGGGATTCTTGTGACAGTGAGTTTATGTATTGTTTTTTCTTTGTAATGAGTTTTTCCTAATGTTTTATATGTATCCACATCTCTCTCTTTCTTCTAAACTAAATGAATCAAGGTGAATAGACAAAATACACTAGATTTACAGTGCTTTGTCTTGGGAATGCATTTAGTTTTCAATGTTTTCACTGTTTGAAGAGGATTCATAGTTTCATATGCCCTCCTCAACTCCTCAACAGTCTTACTCTACCATCTCAATCCTTTGCTAGTACATAAAAACTTGCCGAGAATGTCAAGAAGACTTTACAAAGTATATTGTATTTGAGAAAAGATCCTAAATCTGCATTTGATTCTTTCCCTTTGAAGATTTTGAATACCAAAGATTTGCATGCCTTTGAGCTTGATCAAGATCCTTTTTCTGAAGCTTATGATGACCGTCTTCAAACTGATGAGCCTGAAGAGACCAAGACTGATTCTACACCTTCTGTACATACCCTTATACCTTGTAAAATTCCAGATCGATACAAGCCTCTGATTTTACCTCTTATATCCCATGCTTTTCCTAAAAATCATGACCTATATCTACAAAGATTTGATGGTGAATGCAACAACATCACTGCCGAGAGACATGTACTGAATTTTGAGTCTTTTCTTGACCTTTTTGAAGTTGATGAAGAAGATGTTAGTATTAGGATTTTTTCTCTTTCTTTGCAAGGTAAAGTTAAGAGTTAGTTCAAAACCCTTCCTGATGCGAGCATCTCAGATTTCTAGTAGTTTTTCAAAGTTTTCCTCGACAAGTGCATGATTAGAAAGAACCCTTTCTTGATTCTAGAAGAGCATAACTAGTTGAAAAGACAGCCAGGGGAGACAATACAATAATTTTCTACCAAATTTAACCAAGTCTATTTTTCAATGTCGGTTAATATAAGGCCTCCTCCTGGATCCGCTCTCTTGTACTACACAGAAGCCTTTGATCGAGAAATGGAGTTTCAACTGAGAGAAAGAAATCTTGCAACACTTGAAGAGATGCAGAATAGTGCAGTTGATGTAGAGGCTCATTTGCTGATTAGAAGGGCAAAGTTGAAGGAAGAAGAGATTGAAAACATAGATCTAGAGGAATCAACATCTTTAGATGTAAAGCTTGACATTTTGGTAAGTACATTGGAAGAGATGATGCAAAAGATCACCATAAGGAATGAGTATGATGTTCAAGACCATGGCTCATTGATTGAAGAAGAACAAGAGGCTGATCCAAAACTTTTTATTTCTTATCCCAGTTGTCATAGATCTGATAATGATTGTTTTATAGATCATCTTGGAGAAGAGAGATATATTGATATGACATGTATGCTTGATGATGTATTTTATACTAATGATTTTCCTTAGTTTGATCAGTATGATCATGATTATGTTCTCCAAATAGAAGCTACTCTTGCATACAAATCAATAGCTAGTTTGTGGGAGGAGGAATTCCACTTTCCACAGTTTGAGTACAGTGATAAACTGATGCATATCAGCTATGGAAGTGAGGAGGAAAGTGCATCAAATTTTGAAGTAAGTGAAGGATATTTTCCTTTTTGTTTTTCTTCATTTCAATTCATCAAAGACAAATTTCATGCAATCAGAAGTCAATCGTCGATAAGTTCTGATCTGAACCATTTTGAGGGCAATGAAATCCTTGTTCAAGACTTCTCTTATCTAGATTTGCAATCCCCAAATGCCATTGATTGTCAAGTTGTAGATGAAGACTTGGAAGCTAGAACATATGATGAAATGATGCAAGATGATTCCATACCGTTCTATTTTGAATGATTTCAGTTTTTGACGGAAAATTTGCATAATATATCTTCAAATGGGCAGCCTATAGAAAATCATGCAATCTCATTGGAAACAATAGAAAATGGGTTGCAACAGTCTTTTCAAGCTTTTCATGATCCAATAGCTGATGTGTTGGATGATGTTTGCAGTCAAAGTCCTTCTCCATTAGCTACCTGTGAGCTTGAAATGTGTATTGATACAAACTTGATCTGGTAGTCGGTTTGTTCATCATTATCAGCAGAAGTATTCTCACAATGCTCAGATCAAAGTTTGCATTCATGGTATGAGGAGAAGAAAAGTAATACATTGGATGAGCTAAGTCCCAGTGCACATAAATTTCAAGATCCTTATGCAGTGTTTTTGGAGTCAGATAGAGAATCCATATCATTTAACGGATCTGTTTACAAGTTTTCATGGGAGTTTCCTTTCAGTATTTCTCTCTTATTGTTCATAAGCAAGCACTTGTGGAGAATGCAAACAACAGCCAGAAAGCTTACTTGGTTGCATTGGTTGTTTCATTTCACTTGATCAGGTGATGAATGGAAATGTTAGAGTAGGTTTTGATGAACAAGCTCTATTTTGAGCATCGTTTCCAGTTTTTCGGTTGTTTTTAAGTATCAAGTCATTTTTTAGTTGAGTGAGAGTTAGTTTGTGTTGTCAAGTCATTATTTTTGAGTCATGCATTTTAGTGTGAGTTTTTGACTCCATTGCCCAGTCGATAAGGCACTGGTCATCTCTCCCAAAGATCTGCAGTTCTTGGCACCTCCAAGGAGCTATCATCCCCATTGGAGCCAATGTTGGTGTCAGCCTTTGAAGCCTTCCTCCAGTGATCAAACATGCTCTTACAAAATGATTTTAAGGTGTCAAAGTCAAATTTTGTCAATTCAGTGAGTCTTCAAGTAAAATTTGGTCACTAGGTATTAGGTCTAGGGTTTGTTTTCACTCCTTCCAAAGTTTTCCAAATGTCAGTCCATGTCACCATTCAGCTGAGTGTACCATCATTCAGAGTTGTCATCATCATTTCAAGTTCCAATGGGTCATTTTACACCTTGTTCGCATTTCAGTTGTGCTTGGGTAAGACTCATTTCCCTCTCCTAGGGTTTTGAAGGTAATTTCTCTTGTATGGTAAAATAATCAACAAAACTTGTGTCCTAATGTTCATACACCTTCCCCTATCCTCAATGTACCTTATTAAACACTTCCCATCACTAATATCCCTCAAATTCCTCATTTTCCCACAAACCCTAGTTTCTTGCTACAATTTGACAATTTTCTAGGCTAAGCCTGTGTTTTTCCCTTTTGGACCCCTTCCCCTCACTCAATATTTGAAATTTCACTTTCCCTTGTTTCCTAAGATCCCTTCCTACTTCCAAAAATTTTCTCAAGAATTTAGAAGCCCCTTATCCTCTTCATTTCACTTAATTTCGACAAATCCCCTGTTGCACACATCGGGATGGGTTTTACTCAAATGATGTTTCTGAGCAAGAAAAAATGAATTTGGAAAAGGTGAGAAAGGTTTCTATCCATAATAGGCCAAGGAAGAAAAATTTCCTTCACTTTTTACACAGTTTTCATGGTTTTAAAGAAATGTCAAAAATACAATTGCCTCAGGAGAGTTAATGCACCTCTGGAGTGACCTTGGGAAAATCAATATTTCTCCTAGCTTGGTTGGCCACATGATTTGCTTGATGAGTCAAATGATAAATAGAGACAAAGAGATTTCCAATTAGATATCATGAGCTCAATTTGGAGTTGAGGAAGACCTTCAAAAGTTTACTGCAACAGCACTCTGCATTTAGGCAGCCTCATTTTGCACATTTTGACCAGTCTTGGGAGATTAGACTTTTGACAGGGAAAATGACCTCCAAATTGGAAAATTCAAGATGTTCTAGAAATTAGACTCGATATGACTTCCAACAAGCTATCACACGCCCAATTTAGACACTGGGAAGGCCTCCAAAAGAGGTATGCACAAGGTGCTATGCATAGGACTAGTGGCGCTGCACATAGAAAAGGTGTTGCGCACTTGGCAAAGTTTGACAGTGTAAAACTACAGTAGCACTGTGCATACAAAAGGCATTGCACACCTGCGTGAGGGTGCTGCGCACTTGTAAAACTCTTCCAAATCACTCCAATTTTCCTCAATTCTCCAAATTTTCCTCTTGACAAGTAAGTAACACAATTATTTGAAAAAGGTTTTTTTGCATCACTCTATGGTACTTCTGTTTATCAAAAACCAAACCCTAGTCTTCACCAAACCCTCTCATATACTTTAAAGCTCATTCATAGATTCTTGTCATATCTCATCCTTTGGTTGTCCCCCTAAAACCCTATTCCCTCGTATAAATTTCCCTAGATCTCATCCCTTCATACAAATTTCCTAAACCCTATACTTCCTCCACAAAACCCCACATACTTTATTCACATACATCCCAAACCCTACACTATCCCTAAACCCTACTCACTCCCTAAATCTTATCCACACTCCCATTCACTCTCACCTACTTTTATATTCAAAATCCCTCCATACTCATCATACCCTCACTCACCAATCCATCACTCCTCATTGACCATAAAGACAAACATCAGTCCAATAATGGAGAGGGACAGTGAGTATGAACTTGAAGAAGAAACCCTTAGTGACAGTTCCATGGAGAGATTTGAGAAGTAAAAAGGAGAAAAAAAGAGCATGATAAACTCAAAATCTTGGCTGAGGCTTCATTAGCTCAGCAAAGCACTTAATGAGGTTGAATCTTGCCAAATTTGAAGAAATTTTGAGAATTTTTTGTCATTTTGCAGTTTTGGAAATTTTTACACCGGAAATTCCAATAGGTGCACAGCGCCACCGGCACTGCGCTTTTGTTGGGGACATCTTCTTGCAAAATGGTTTACATTTTTGGAATCAACGTGGAAAAGTATGAAAGCTCAGAAATGGCTGAGAATTTTGGACAAGTTCTAGGTCTCCAAAAGGGAAAACAAACACCCAAAAAGTGCCCTCTCTACCACTTTTCTGCCACATAGGAAGTAGTCTTCAGAGAATCAATTTTTGGAGGGGCAAATGGACTCCAAATTTAGAAATTCAAGCTGTTCCAGAAAGTAGACTTGCCAATATTTCCAACGACCTATCCTGCACCTGATTTGGACTTCGGGAAGCCTTCCAAAATTGGCCTAGAAAAAGCGTTGCGCATAGAATTAGTGGCGTTGTGCATAGAATGAATTTTGCCAGTTGTGTTAAAAAATCCAAATTTCGCCTAGTTTTCTCTACAATTGACTTTTTCTTACTCTCTTGGTAAAATTACCATGGTAAATGATGTAACTTGATGTAATTATGGATGTAAAACACTTGATAAGGTAGATACATCAAGTCAAAGGTGGTTTTGAGCTGAATGAATTGGTTTCCTTGGTTTTAGAGGCAAGCTATTCCACTGCCTATATTCTTGTTCTTAGTTTTGATATGGTTGAAACCACCCATTTTCTCATGGATTCAACCCTGATAGCTAGCTTGAGTAGTTTCCTTGCCTATATCATGTACTTTTTGATTCATTTGTAAAGTTTGGACTTGGGCATAAGTGTTGGACTCACTGAACATTTTGTATCAGCAGTTTGGCAAGGAATAAAACCAGGTTTCACAGTTATTTTTGTGGGATTCTTGTGACAGTGAGTTTATGTATTGTTTCTTCTTTGTAATGAGTTTTTCCTAATGTTTTATATGTATCCACATCTCTCTCTTTCTTCTAAACTAAATGAATCAAGGTGAATAGACAAAATACACTAGATTTACAGTGCTTTGTCTTGGGAATGCATTTAGTTTTCAATTTTTTCACTGTTTGAAGAGGATTCATAGTTTCATATGCCCTCCTCAACTCCTCAGCAGTCCTACTCTACCATCTCAATCATTTTCTAGTACATAAAAACTTGTCTATCTCACCCCACAGAACATGACTGTATCCCTGAGTTGATTTCCCAAACCCAATCTGCCTTCTCCGATTGATCCAGCAACCAAAACCTAAAATAAAACTAGAAACCCTAATCTACTATATGTAGCCTAAAATCAACATTCATTTTAGTCATCTCAAGCCCTAGTTTCCAATATCCAATTGAGATTGACAAGGAGATAGCCCTCTCCCGACCTAGTAGGGCTAGCTACCAGGTTAAGCGTGGTTTTATGTTACCCTAGACATGCCTTCCTTAAGCCTGAGGTAGATCAGGGCACTAACATAGTGGTGACTCCACCGGGGAACACAGTTTTATGTTCCATAGCAAAATTTAATCAAGTTCAGATCTGATTGTTGATGGTGAACAACGATCAGACACAGCAAGGCTGAAATCATTCACCTGGTGACTCTAAATCAGTTTCGACATCAGATTCAAGGACTCCATTGGAGGATGAACTTGACCAGCAAAAACATGAAATGAAAATATGGAGAAATAAGGTATTCAAGTTGGAATTTCATCCAAGACATTATGTTCTTTGTTATAAATTATTTCTTCTCTTTTGCCGAGAATGTCAAGAAGACTTTACAAAGTATATTGTATTTGAGAAAAGATCCTAAATCTGCATTTGATTCTTTCCCTTTGAAGATTGTGAATACCAAATATTTGCATGCCTTTGAGCTTGATCAAGACCCTTTTTCTGAATCTTATGAAGACCGTCTTCAAACTGATGAGTCTCAAGAGACCAAGACTAATTCTACACCTTCTGTACATACCCTTATACCTTGTAAAATTCTAGATCGATACAAGCCTCTGATTTTACCTCCTATATCCCATGCTTTCCCTAAAAAGCATGACCTATATCTACCAAGGTTTGATGATGAATGCAACAACATCACTGCTGAGAGACATGTACTGAATTTTGAGTCTTTTCTTGAGCTTTTTGAAGTTGATGAAGAAGATTTTAGTATTAGGCCTTTTTCTCTTTCTTTGCAAGGCAAGGTTAAGAGTTGGTTCAAAACCCTGCGTGATGCGAGCATCTCAGATTTCCAGCAGTTCGTCAAAGTTTTCCTCGACAAGTGGATGATCAGAAAGAACCCTTTCTTGATTCTAGAAGAGAATAACTAGTTGAAAAGACAGCCAGAGGAGACAATACAATAGTTTTCTACCAAATTCAACCAAGTCTATTTTTCAATGCCAGTTAATATAAGGCCTCCTCCTGGATCCGCTTTCTTACACTACACGGAAGCCTTTGATCCAGAAATGGAGTTTCAACTGAGAGAAAGAAACCTTGCAACACTTGAAGAGATGCAGAACAATGCAGTAGATGTAGAGGCTCATTTGCTGATCAGAAGGGCAAAGTTGAAGGAAGAAGAGATGAAAAACATAGATCTAGAGGAATCAACATCTTTAGATGTAAAGCTTGAAATTTTGGTAAGTGCATTGGAAGAGATGATGCAAAAGATCACCGCAAGGAATGAGTATGATGTTCAAGACCGTGGCTCGTTGATTGAAGAAGAACAAGAGGCTGATCCAAAACCTTTTCTTTCTTATCCCAGTTGTCATAGATCTGATAATGACTTTTTTATAGATCATCTTGGAGAAGAGAGATCTATTGATATGACATGTATGCTTGATGATGTATTTTATACTAATGATTTGCCTCAGTTTGATCAGTATGATAATGATTATGTTCTCCAAATAGAATTTACTCTTGCAGACAAATCAATAGCTAGTTTGTGGGAGGAGGAAGTCCACTTTCCACAGTTTGAGTATAGTGATCAACTGATGCATATCATTTATGGAAGTGAGGAGGAAAGTGCATCAAATTTTGTGGTGAAGGATCTTTTCCTTTTTGTTTTGCTTCATTTTAGTTCATCAAAGACAACTTTCATGCAATCAGAAGTCAATCGTCGATAAGTTCTGATCTGTACCATTTTGAGTGCAATGAAATCCTTGTTCAAGACTTCTCTTATCTAGATTTGCAATCCCCGAATGCCATTGATTGTCAAGTTGTAGATGAAGACTTGGAAGCTAGAACATATGATGAAATGATGCAAGATGATTCCGTACCGTTCTATTTTGAATGATTTCAGTTTTTGAAGGAAAATTTGCATAATATATCTTCAAATGGGCAGCCGGTAGAAAATCATGCAATCTCATTGGAAACAATAGAAAATGGGTTGCAGCAGTCTTTTCAAGCTTTTCATGATCCAATAGCTGACGTGTTGGATGATGTTTGCAGTCAAAGTCCTTCTCCATTAGCTACCTGTGAGCTTGAAATGTGTATTGATACAAACTTGATCTGGTAGTTGGTTTGTTCATCATTATCATCAGAAGTCTTCTCACAATGCTCAGATCAAAGTTTGCATTCATGGTACGAGGAGAAGAAAAGTAATCCGTTGGATGAGCTAAGTCCCAGTGCACATAAATTTCAAGATCCTTATGCAGTGTTTTTGGAGTCAGATAGAGAATCCATATCATTCAACGGATCTGTTTACAAGTTTTCATGGGAGTTTCCTTTCAGTAGTTCTCTCTTATTGTTCATAAGCAAGCACTTGTGGAGAATGAAAACAGTAGCCAGAAAGCTTACTTGGTTGCATTGGTTGTTTCATTTCACTTGATCAGGTGATGAATGGAACTGTTAGAGTAGGTTTTGTTGAATAAGCTCTATTTTGAGCATCGTTTCCAGTTTGTCGGTTGTTTTTAAGTATCAAGTTAGTTTTTAGTTGAGTGAGAGTCAGTTTGTGTTGTTAAGTCATCAGTTTTGAGTCATGCATTTCAGTGTGAGTTTTTGACTCCATTGCCCAATCGATAAGGCACTGGTCATCTCTCCCAAAGATCTGCAGTTCTTGGCACCTCCAAGGAGCTATTATCCCGATTGGAGCCAATGTTGGTGTCAGTCTTTGAAGTCTTCTTCCAGTGATCAAACATTCTCTTACAAAATGATTTTAAGGTGTCAAAGTCAAATTTTGTCATTTCAGTGAGTCTTCAAGTAAAATTTGGTCACTAGGTATTAGGTCTAGGGTTTGTTTCACTCCTTCGAAAGTTTTCCAAATGTCAGTCCATGTCACCATTCAGCTGATTGTACCATCATTCAGAGTTGTCATCATCATTTCAAGTTCCAATGGGTCAGTTTACACCTTGTTCGCATTTCAGTTGTGCTTGGGTAAGACTAATATCCCTCAAATTCCTCATTTTCCAACAAACCCTAGTTTCTTGCTACAATTTGACAATTTTCTAGGCTAAGCCTGTGTTTTTCCCTTTTGGACCCCTTCCCCTCACTCAATATTTGAAATTTCACTTTCCCTTGTTTCCTAAGATCCCTTCCTACTTCCAAAAATTTTCTCAGGAATTTAGAATCCCCTTATCCCCTTCATTTCACTTCATTTTGACAAATCCCCTGTTGCACACATCGGGATGGGTTTTACTCAAATGATGTTTCTGAGCAAGAAAAAATGAATTTGGAAAAGGTGAGAAAGGTTTCTATCCATAATAGGCCAAGGAAGAAAAATGTCCTTCACTTTTTACATAGGTTTCATGGTTTTAAATAAATGTCAAAAATACAGTTGCCTCAGGAGAGTTAATGCACCTCTGGTGTGACCTTGGGAAAATCAATATTTCTCCTAGCTTGGTTGGCCACATGACTTGCTTGATGAGACAAATGATAACTAGACACAAAGAGATTTCCAATTAGATATCATGAGCTCAATTTGGAGTTGAGGAAGACCTTCAAAGGTCTACTGCAACAACAATCTACATTTAGGCAGCCTCATTTTGCACATTTTGACCAGTCTTGGGAGATTGGAATTTTGACAGGGAAAATGACCTCCAAATTGGAAAATTCAAGATGTTATGGAAAGTAGAATCGACAAGACTTCCAACAAGCTATCACACGCCCAATTTGGACACTGCGAAGGCCTCCAAAAGAGGTATGCACAAGGTGCTATGCATAGGATTAGTGGCGCTACACATAGAAAAGGCGTTGTGCACTTGGCAAAGTTTGACAGTGTAAAAATACACTGGCACCGCGCATACAAACAGCATTGCACACATGTGTGAGGGTGCTGCGCACTTGTAAAACTCTTCCAAGTCACTCCAATTTGCCTCAATTCTCCAAATTTTCCTCTTGACAAGTAAGTAGCACAATTATTCTTGTTTGAAAAAGGTTTTTTTGTGTCAGTCTATGGTACTTGTGTTTGTCAAAAACCAAACCCTAGTCTTCACCAAACCCTCTCATATACTTTAAAGCTCATTCATAGATTCTTGTCATATCTCATCCTTTGGTTGTCCCCCTAAAACCCTATTCGCTCGTATAAATTTCCCTAGATCTCATCCCTTCATACAAATTTCCTAAACCCCATACTTCCTCCACAAAACCCCACATACTTTATTCACATACATCCCAAACCCTACACTATCGCTAAACCCTACTCACTCCCTATATCTTATCCACACTCCCATTCACCCTCACCTACTTTCCTATTCAAAATCTCTCCATACTCATCATACCCTCACTCACCAATCCATCACTTCTCATTGACCATAAAGACAAACATCAATACAATAATGGAGAGGGACAGTGAGTATGAACTTGAAGAAGAAACCCTTAGTGACAATTCCATGGAGAGATTTGAGAAGCAAAAAGGAGAAAAAAAGAGCATGATAAACTCAAAATCTTGGCTGAGGCTTCATTAGCTCAGCAAAGCACTTAATGAGGTTGACTCTTGCCAAATTTGAAGAAATTTTGAGAATTTTTGGTCATTTTGCAGTTTTGGAAATTTTTACACAGGAAATTCCAATAGGTGCACAGTGCCGCTGGCACTGCGCTTTTGTTGGGGACATCTTCTTACAAAATGGTTTACATTTTTGGAATCAACATGGAAAAATATGAAATCTTAGAAATGGTTGAGAATTTTGGACAAGTTCTAGGTCTCCAAAAGGGAAAAAAAACACCCAAAAAGTGCCCTCTCCACCACTTTTTTGCCACATAGGAAGCAGTCTTTAGAGAATCAATTTTTGGAGGGGCAAATTGACTCCAAATTCAAAAATTCAAGTTGTTCCAGAAAGTAGACTCGCCATGCTTTCCAATGAGCTATCCTGCACCTGATTTGGACTCTAGGAAGCCTTGCAAAATTGGCCCATAAAAAGTGCTGCACATAGAATCAGTGGCGCTGCGCATAGGATGAATTTTGCCAGTTTTGTTCAAAAATCCAAATTTCGCCTAGTTTTCTCTACAGTTGAATTTTTTTTGCTATCTTGGTGAAATTAGCATGGTAAATGATGTAACTTGATGTAATTATGGATGTAAAACACTTGATAGGCTAGATACATCAAGTCAAAGGTGGTTTTGAGCTGAATGAATTGGTTTCCTTGGTTTTAGAGGCAAGCTGTTCCATTGCCTATATTCCTGTTCTTAGTTTTGATATGGTTGAAACCATCCCTTTTCTCATGGATTTGACCCTGATAGCTAGCTTCAGTAGTTTCCTTTCCTATATCATGTACTTTTTTATTCATTTGTAAAGTTTGGACTTTGGCAGAAGTGTTGGACTCACTGAACATTTTGTATCAACAGTTTGGCAAGGATTAGAACCAGGTTTCACAACTATTTTTGTGGGATTCTTGTGACAGTGAGTTTATGTATTGTTTCTTCTTTGTAATGAGTTTTTCCTGATGTTTTATATGTATCCACATCTCTCTCTTTCTTCTAAACTAAATGAATCAAGGTGAATAGACAAAATACACTAGATTTACAGTGCTTTGTCTTGGGAATGCATTTAGTTTTCAATGTTTTCACTGTTTGAAGAGGATTCATAGTTTCATATGCCCTCCTCAACTCCTTAATAGTCTTACTCTACCATCTCAATCCTTTGCTAGTACATAAACACTTGTCTACCTCGTCCCACAGAACATGACTATATCCTTGAGTTGATTTCCTGGACCCAATCTGCCTTCTCCAATTGATCCAACAACAAAAACCTAAAATCAAACCAGAAACCCTAATCTACTATACCTAGCCTAGAATAAACATTCATTTCAGTCATATCAAGCCCTAGTTTCGAATATCCAATTGAGATTGACAAGGAGAGAGCCCTCTCTCGACTCGGTAGGGCTAGCTACCAGGTTAAGCGTGGTTTGATGTTGCCCTAGACCTGCCTTCCTTTAGCCTGAGGTAGATCAAGGCACTAACACTCGCGACTAATGTAAGGTGATGGAGGCGGTGGTAGGAATCTCTTCAATTAAGGGATACACAGAAACTTAGTGCTCGACCTCATCAGTAAGGTTGACAACTGGAGGTGGTCGAGCAGTTTTCAGCTTTTTAACGGCTGGACTATGAACAACTCTTTTCTTCTTTGGCTTGGGGACTGTTGGCTGAGATGGAGGGTGGGCTACTCTAGTGAGGAGTTTCATGTCCATTAGAGTGGCGATAATGGGTGAAAACATGGTGGAACCTTGAAATTGCATGGGATAATTACTCTCACCTGATTGTCCTTCAAATCTTGCAATTGTTCACTTCAGCTCGAACATTTTCTCCTCCATATGAATCACCATAGGTTGGAAGACATCTTCATCTGGCCTTTTCTTGCTACTTTCTGCTGCATCTCCCCCTTGCGCCTGCTGCTTCAAGGCTCTGAACAAATAGTTCTACTTCTCATCAATAATTTCAGAAGCCACCCATGGCCATGATCCCACCTTAGTGTGTAGTGCTGCTACTATCAAAACGAACCTCTGTGGCCTCATCTTGAATGTCTCTGGGTCAACACACCTTGTTCTAAGGTAAGTGTGCGTGTGTAAGGCTCCAAACAAGATTTCTTCTGAAAATTCATCCTGCAGAGTCTTAGGTATCCTCTGCATCGACCTTATCATGGTTAGCATCAATTCATACTAATCCTTGAAAGTCTTCTCATTTATCTCTTTTGTTCCGAGATCCCTCGATGCTCTCCATGGCTCATAATGGAGTGCTATCAATTGTCCTTCAACAAGGGTTTCCATTTCCCTTTCTTTTGGTAGTCTCCATTTCCACATTGCCAGAGACATCAAAATGTACCAAAATGGAAAATTGGTTCTCCTCCTATACACATATTCACATGCTTCAAAAGGTTTATTAAGAACAAAAGCAAACCAATTAAGTACCTCTCCTTGGTAGCAATGTTCCACAACCGAAATTGTGACCTGTGTGCATTCATTTCTTTAAAAATGTCTCATGGTTTTGCCTGCTATGAAGTAGCAGGAAAATCTGATGTCGACCTTGTTTATCATATGAATCTTTGCTCCTCTTCCACCCCATTCAATATTGTTGCTTGCATAGTAGTTATCTTCATTCTACTTCTTGGCTCTTTTAGGACCTGCCTGAAATGTTGTGCTGACTGCATTCCCTCCTGCTGACAACCTTGTTAGATAATGAATATCATCTACATGAATGGGGTACTCTTTGTCAAGCCACAATGACCCCCCATACATTCTACTTGCCAGTAGTTTGGTACATTGCATTGTGACGAATTGCTTACCGAAGATAGGTAGGCTTCTTAAATGAAGTAAGGTCAACCTCTGTAATCCTTTAAAGGCCTCCTTGACTCTGGAAGTCTTGGTGCCATCATCCATCTAGATTTCCTCTGCATAAACCTCCCTCTTCAGAGTTTGGAATTGGAAGCAATCCGTAAGGTCATCGTCAATTAGAATCACCTTATCATATTTGCCATAAAAAATTTTGACCAGCTCAATTCGTTCATCTAATGGATCCTGTAGAACAAAGACAATCCCATTCACCATCTCCCTTCGTCTCTGGTATACAATTGTTATCTGAGGCTTCTCGCTTCTGTGTTTCTATAGCTTTTCTTCAAAGCGAGCTTGGAATTCTTCTCCTATATGCAAGTGAAATTCTGTGATTTACTTCATTATCATGCGATTTAAGTAGCTAGGCTTGACGCAACGTTTCCTGACTCGAACTTAGAAACTAATTACTCCGAAAACTTTCCCCATTTGTTCTAGCCATACTTTTCCACTTTCGACTGACCTAGACCTGACAACTATGATGCAAACTTGGAAAGGATAGAGTGGGCTACATGGCTTATTAATTTTACCATGATGGGATTATTTATTAACTAAACTTGTGCTTAATGGGAAAAGATTTTGCGACTTCTACTTTGATAGTTGCCTTATTAGTTACTTATTATGGGAATGATTATTGGTATGGCGGAAAGGACATGTATAATGTGTGATCATAAAGGTTGGGAAAAGTGCCTACCTACATGTAATTTGATGACTGTGACTGCTAATTTTACTTTTCCCTCCCCCAGACCACAAACAGGTTGCGGCATGATGATAATGTTGCTGCAACCTTATTGATATTTTGCTTATTTTTATGATAAAAAGAAAGACTCTAACTAGCTTCTTAACATGACTGAATAACTCTTATTACCTCCTACCTACTTGCGGGCTCGCTTCTAAGACACTCTTTATTTTGAACTTGTGGTTGGTGCATTGTGGAAGGGCTTTAGGCGTGCGCCATTTACCCATTTGTGCAGCATGATTCCATCCAGTTGTGCCAATATTAGTGCTCCAGAATCTCTGATTTCTGTAACTATAAACGGTCCCAACTAGTGCATCTATAGTTTCGCTGGGAATTTCTTGAATTTGCTGTCATATAGTAGTACCTAATCCCCAATTCCGAATGTCTTCTTCCTGATATGTCTATCGTGCCAAGAATTTTTCCTTCTTTGCTCCACTGAATGATGAAACTTGGCCAAGAATTGGGATTCATCAAGTTCCATTAGCTGACTAAGTCTTTCTCTTAAAGCTATATTTTCCGTCATTCTTGTTGCTTCAGATATGAACATGCTTGGTATAATGGACTCTGTTGGCACCACTGCCTCCCTTCTATATACTAGCTAAAATAGAGTTTATTTATCGATTGTCTTCACTGTTGTTCTATACACATAGAGTTGTTGGTATTCTCTCATCCCAGTCATCCCTGTTGGTTGATATAATCTTTGTTAGACCTTTTGCCAGGATTTTGTTAAATGCTTCAATGGTTTTGTTTGCCTAGGGATGATACATAATACTTTTGTTATGCTGGATCATGAAATTCTTCAGAAGAGCCTCAATAGTTTCATTTATAAAGTGTGTCCCTTGGTCGCTTTTGAGACACTTTGGGCATCTGAACCTCAAGATTATGTTCTCGAAAATAAACCTTGCAGATGCGTCCATTGTACAGTCCTTGATGGGTGTTGCTTCTGCCCACCTGGTGAGGTATTCTATTGCGGTTATGATGTATCTTGTGTGTTAATGCCTTGTCAGTGGTGTAATAGGTCTGATGAAATCTATTTCCTATTTCTCAAATATTTTCACTGTGTGAACGGGATTTAGGGGAAACTCATCTCGTCGGGAAGGCTTCCCAATCCTTTGATAGACATCACAACTCTTAGAATATTCCTTATAATCTTTATGTATGGTTGGCCACCATAGTCCCGCTTGTAGTATCTTTCTTGCGGTGACCTTACCCCTACATGGCCTCGTGCAACTCCCGCATGGCATTCCCATAATACATCTTCTCTTTCATGCTGAAGGATGCATCACCTCAATACTTGATCTAAGCCCATTTTGTAGTGGTGTCCTGCGATCAACTGGTAATATGCTTCCCTTACTATTAAGTGCGTCTTTTTTGCTACAATATATCTTTTTGGGCAATAGCCTATTGTTAATAATGTGGTGATCTATTCTAGGTGATCTGGGATTGCTTCTATTCTAAATAAGTCGGCATTGAGCAACCAATCATCTAACACTCCTTGATTCTCTCCTGTCTCCAGTCGTGATAAGTGGTCTGGCCGCACATTCCATCTACCGGGTTTTATGACCACCTCAAAACTAAATTCCTGGAATAGCAACAGCCATAGGCATATTCTACCTTCTAGTATGGGTTTTTTTACTAAGTATTTCAGTGCAAAATGGGTCTATGAATAATTTGAATGGCTCCCCCAATAAATAATGTCTAAACTTTTGGAGAGAATAAACCATGGCCAACACCTCCCTCTCCGTTTTTATATACTTCCTTTTTGTCGTTGATAGCTTTCTCATGGCGTACTACACCAGGTGGTCCATATTTTTCTCCCCTAGTTGTGCTAAGACTGCTCCTTGCGCTATCCATGACACATCAATGTGTACATGAAACATTTTGTTCCAATCCGGATAGACAAGTATCAGGTCGCTTACCAGTTTTTCTTTCAACATATTCAGTGATGTTTGATAGTTGTTAGTCCACATGAACTATTCTGTTCTCTTTAATAATTTTTCAATCAGGGTTGTGATTGATGCATAATTCCTGATGAAATGTCGGTAGTAGCCTGTATGGCCTAGGGTTGACCTTAGTTTCTTCACGTTGCGTGGTGACTCCATGTTGATGATTACCGCAACCTTCTCTGGGTCTACGCATACTCCATCCTTGCAGACAATATGCCCTAACAATAATCCAAATGGGACCACAAAAATAAACTTCCTGAGGTTTAAAGAAATTTGCAGTTGTCCGCACCTTTCCAACATAACCCTTAGTAAGCTGGTGTGTTTCTTTAGCAGGCTATATACTGTCCAGTCATCCATGTACACCTCCAGAAATATGTGAATGTAGTCTCGGAATGCAACAACGACAATTCTTGAGAAGACCGTTGGTGCATTCTTCAATCTGAAGGGCATTATGTTGTACGCATATGACACCCATTTGGTAGTGAATGCTGTTTTCATTTTATTCTCCTCGGCTATCCAAACTTGATGGTAGCCCGAGAATCTATCTGTAAATGAATATGCTTCATTACCCACCACATTTTCTAGGACCTCATCGCTGAAGGGTGTCGAGAACGGGTCATGCACACATTCATTGTTGATACTTTTGTAATCAACGCATACTATGATTTTAGTCGCATCCTTCTTTTTTTGTATGACTATTGGACTTATCCACTTTGCTTCATCTAGCGTAAATATGATCCCTGCTTCCAAAATTTTGTTTATTTCTTTCTTAACATTCTCCTCCACCCTTGGATTCAATCTATATGGCCTGTGCTTTATCGGAAGGGAATCCGAACTTAGAACAATCTTCATCTCCCCTATGTCTCCTTTAATCCCCTTCAACTCTACTATTGAAGCTGGAAACAAGTCCCGGTACTCTAGTAGTAGGTCAAAAATTTCTCTCATGGTCTCTTCATCCCAGTAATCCCCTATAGATGCCATTTTGGTTTTATCCTCCATCCCAATATTTTGTTTTCTCAGTTTCATCGACAAAAGGTGAGAGCCTTCTCTTGAGGGACTTTCCTGGATGTCTCTCTCTCCTTTTGTTTCCTCGAAGGTCAGGTGTCTCAATCTGTCTAAACCATCCTCTTCTGGCTCTACATCCACCTTGTCGCAAGTCACGTATTCTAGAGAGTTCATGTCATACTGATATTGTAGAGAACTTTCATGAGGACAATCTTCAACTAACTGTCCTGGGGTGAACATAATCCTTTTTATCGCATGGAGTGTCTCATTCATGCATCCAATGTCACCTCTGAATGAAAATCTTCTAACAAACTATGCCTCCAAAACATCCCAATCTGTCGTTTGTCGACAAAGTTCCTCCTGTATGTACCAAGCTTGGGTAATAGTTCCTAAGGTATGTATGAATATATGTACCCACAGATCCTTTGGTATTCCCTAGGTCTTCCAGTTTTGTAGGGAAGCCTCGATGTGCCTTTTAGGACTTGAACTCCCTCCGTACGTCATGTTATAATGTGGTCGGTCTTCATCCTGGGTGAATCTTTCCCTCAGTGCTTGCTTGATGATTTCCCAGTTTAGCACTGCACTACGGTGGGTTCTCGGCCATCTTGTTAGTGTTGCCATGAGCATGATATCAAGAAAAGGAGTATTTTGATCTTCCCTCATTTTGCTATCTACCCTGTTCAAGAATATTTCCATCGGTTCAACGTCGTAGTACTTGGGATAGTCGCTTATCTCTGTTCCTATCCAATTTACTCAGCTTATTGTTGCATAATGTCTGGTGTTTAGTTCATATCCTCCTTGCTGCCATGCATCCCATGTAGTTTCTAAGCCGATCTCTAAGCCTTGAATACTTTGCCAACTAATGGATCCTCCTGCACTAGGATTTATGTAATCCTCACTTTTTCTCGATGTTAAGGTATATAGTTGGTCTAGCATTGCTCGTTCATCCTTATCATCTACAAGTTTTGTGAACCTAGGCCGTTGATATGGGTCCAAGGGTTGGATCACCCTCATTCCTTCTGCTTCGAAAATCATCACCTCTTTCTTTAGGTCAATGACAACATAGTTTTCATAGGCCTAGTTGATACCAAGGAGTGTTGGATATGGGTCCTTATCTCCCATTATGTCGATCACCTCAAATTCAGTGTGCATATTTACCCCCGCCACATCTACCTCTATGTTTTCTAGCCTTCTAATGGGTAGTATACAATATTGGTTCGCCATTCTTAGTTGAATCGGTGAGTATTTCAGTTGTGTATTCCCCATTTCCTCCCATGTTTTCCAAGGCAAGATGTTTACATCCGATCCTAGGTCTAGCATCATGTCCCTGATCTGGAATCCTACAACCTGAGCCTTAATTCAGAATTCCTTCCCGCTTCTCTTCTTGTTTCATCTCACTCTTCTGGAATGCTTTTCTGGTAGGTTGACAGGTGGTCGTTCCACTTCCCCTTCCTCCAATAATAACGTGGCCTTTAAACTTTTCTCCAACTCCTTTAACATGTATTCATCTTCAACAATTTGCAAGAATAATTTAAACCATTCTTCAATTGGCTAGTTGTGATTGAGTATGTGGCCATTCTATCTCTAGCCTTCCTTTGTCTCGGTCATCCTCTCGAACAACTTAGATGCCCCGTGATAATACTACTTTTGGCACTCATGCTAATATGCTTTCTTTGGAGATGTCGCTCTAACAATTAAGGGTGGGTCCACCGTACTACAATCCTCCCCCATTTTCTTTCCTCCTCTTGTAACTATGTTAATATTGGTTGCTGGAATACTGTCATCAGTAAAAGGTTCGACATTAACCAAGTTAGCCCCCCTTTTCCTAGTCCTTTCCTCCCATTTTATAATGAGTTCTGGGCAATCCTCTATGGCATGAGTATTAATCCTGCATTGTGAGAACCATGGTCCCCTAGGGAGTGGGTGTTCCCTAGGGATGTGTCCTTCCTGGTCACAGTTATAACACCTTACGAGAACTCTCTATCCCGTTCTTCCTCCTCTCCCATTTACTCCTCGTCCTCCACAGTTTGACTCACTAATCCCAAACATCAACCTATCCAGACACTCTGCTAGAGCATCAAGTGCCTGACACTGGTCAGTGTGATGTGTTGTAGATGCACAAAACTCACAGTAGTTATTATTAGGGACATTGGAGTACTTCTGCAATATTGGGCACATCTGTGGCAGATGTCCATACATTCTATAAATCTTGCAATAGTCTTGGTTATTTTGTCCTGGAAAAACTCCTTGCTCTCCTATTGCCACAACTCCTGCATTGGTGGGGTCCCTGATGATCGGTACCACCCCTGGATGATTAATTCCTCACAACCTTGGGCATTCTGTCGCTACATGTCCTTCCACCATGCAGTGTGTGCACCATACGTTGGGTCTAGATGGTCGCACTAGTTGAAGATCTTTCAGTTTCTCCGTTAAAGTTGAGATCTGATTCTAAAGACCCATGATTGATGGATACAACAAACTTGTCCCTCCCAGATATTCATGAGGATATATAGCCATGGCCTCTATGCATGATGCTTGCTCCAAACCATCTTGGAGAGTTATGATTTTCTGTTGTGTCAGTAGCGTTCTGGTGAGGGGCAAGAGTGCCTTGATAAACCAATCCTGCTAGTGGTTCGGGTCTAGAGTGTAACTCAACTTAGCAATGGCATCCTTAAACCTTTGCATGAGTTCCCAAGCCATTTCACCCTCCTTCTGCTTGATCTCCCATAGTTTTGATATCCCTTGCTGATTTGTCTGGGGTACTTTGAATTCTTGCACGAATCCTCTGTTGATATCATCTATCGTGGGATTCTAGTTTTTCTCCACCCATTTTATAAACCAACGTAGAGCTCTCTTCCTCAGCGTGATCTAGAACTCCACTATCCTGACGTTGTCTCGAGTCTGATGTGCTCTCCAAATAGCTTCACAAAGGTACTAGTGTTGTTCCACGTCTTCGGTTCCCCTTCCTGCAAACTCTGGATATCTAGTAAATGATTCTGCCATGTTTACTTGGGTATGAGCTAGCAACATGAACCCTTTGTTCCCTAGTTGTTGGGATCCTTGTAGTCCCAAGTTACTAATACTACTGGTTCCCTTGTTGCTGCCAATATTAAAAATAGCCTTATATTTCTTGTGTACACTATGTACCTGTATTGTCTTCGCTAATTTAATAACAATTTTTTTTTTGTATTGTAGTAAGGTACTAGGGGAAGGTCAGGAGGGATGCTACCTGTGTCTCGGGGGTGTTGTTGCTGACTCCTAGTGGATGCTTCTTCTTCGGCAAATAATCTTCTCATAACGTCGCCCATGTCTTATTCTCTCTCCTCTTCAAACTCACTCAACATTTTCTCCTACACCATCCCTCCCGCAACTTGTAAAGAAGGACCCTTTTCACCCTCCTGGCTCCTATACCTCCTATTGCAAATCTTGCTCTATTCTACTGATCTAGATGGATATTGGTGGCCACTTGCCAAGTCCACTTGGACCCCCATCATTGTTTCTCTTAGCATTTTCAGTTTCCTTAATTGTAGCACAACTTACTATTTTTAGCAGTTTTTCGGGTCCTAAACTTCCGGAGACATTTTGAGCACCTAAACGATGTTTTTTGGGAAAACTGGGAGCAACATGGGTCCATGGACTGATGTTTATCTTCCCAAAGTTGTAGTTCTCGGATATATCTTTCTAACAAGATATTGTGCGCGTCAGATGGACATCATATGCCAAAGTTACGACCTTGGGAGGTTGATGTACCAATTTACCCAAACAGGGCCCACAGTTTGGCGTTTCATCTTCTAGGGTTAGGTTTATTGATGTTTAGGGTTTTCTATTATTTCTCAACAATAAATAGGCCTTCGAGCCTCATTGTAAGACAATTCAAAGGCATGTAGCTGCCACATCTCTTCTCAGAGATAAGCTACCATCGCCCTAGCTGGTTCATTTCCATTTCTGTTTGTAAGCATATTTCAATTTTTTACATTAATGAAATGAAGTATTATTTCCACTTCATCTTTGTGTATATGGTTATCTCTGTATTTTGTTGCGTTCCTGTTTAAATCTGGATCATCTACATCTTCTTTCTCTCCCCCTTTGTCTTAGGGTTTTCCTGACAATGCTCCTACTTGGTGGGGTCCCATCTTTCTTTTCTTCAGAGTCTGTACCACTCTTTCCTGCGACTTATCAGCTAGCAGTGCTCTCCTCTTTGCTCTAATATCTCTCACTTTGTTCAACCCTTCCACATACATTCCTTTAGCAACATCTCTATTCCCTAACCAACAACATTCCCCCCTTAGGTCCTTCCCCCGATACTGGGATTTTACTCTACCATATCTATGGTGGGTGAGGGAAGTAGTCCTTCTTCTACCATAAACATCTTAATCCACTTCGATACTTCCCTCATCAAACTTCCTCTTAATATGGATCTAAATACCGCTTGTACCTTTGAGAAGGATTGATAACTCTTAGCGGAAAACTCGACTATATATCCTTCCATAGTCTTTACCCAAAAGTCGATTGCTCTGGTCAGATCATTGTCTAACTGGTGAAGCAATATGAACGAGTCTTCTCTTTCAATCTTCTTAACCAATTGTACAAGTCTTCTGGAAACTTGCAGTAGAATATCTCATACTAGTCATTGGTACCATCAGAATATAAAATCCCTTCACTCACCTTGCCGATCAGTTGATTCTTGTGGATAGCTTAGTCTACTACAAACTGATCCATCTTAAGATTCCACCAATCCCTAATCTATTTCTTGACTATCCTGGACACCATGCTTTGAAGCAGTTCTTGTAACTTCTGGTCCCGACAATGGAACCATTTGTTGGCACAAAAGAGTCATTGGGGGAAAAGACCTTGGGTTCAAGCGTGAAGAGCCAACAATGGTTCATTGTAGTCTAGGACAATGCCAAAATTTTCACCTTACCCAAGGGGTAAGGAGTCTCACCCGAGGTGTGCTGTGACTAGAAATAAGAAGGGTTCATCATGGAGTCAAGGAAGAACCAACTGAAACACCAACTGATAAAATATATATAACATTACACACATATTCAAGATAACAACATACCATCTAATACACAGAAACTGCTACATGCATGAATCTTACAAGACATTTCAAGATTTTAAGTGGGTCACCACATCATGTACACTCATACACATTATGCTCCACAACTAGTCTAGATTTTTCATTATATTAATTCAACATTACAACATTAAAATACATCTCGGCATTCGCCACAGGTGAATATAAGAAATACCCGTTTATAGACTCATAGGCTCGTTCTATAACTCAAGGGTCCTGCTCAACTAAGCTTCTGCATTTTGATACCAGTCTGCCACAACTAGCTATCCTCTCCACAACACCAACCTCAACAACGTCATTAGCCAACCTCGCTTCCTTATGGGCCTTCTCCTTTTATATTCTTCTTTGTTGCTTGGACTGCTAGTTCCTGCTTGGTTGTTCTTCCCCTCAGTTGCCTCTCCTCCTTCCTGTCTGCTTAACTGCCTTTGTCTTCTACTTCCACCTTTTCGCAACCCCTCCACAACTTCCTATTCCTACTTTGCGGTCCAGTTGTCCTTCCCGCAAGCTAACCATTACTGCGCCCATTTCCTCCCCGTTGTGTGGCCCGTAAAATGATCTAAACCTTTGCAAAATCAAAACAAACGCCCCAACAAACATTATTAAAATACTTTTTAATAATAATAATAATAATAGTAATATTCCCTTGGGTTTAATATTATTCTATTGGGTTTATAATCCCTCGAATAATAATAATAATAATAATAATCCCTTGGGATTAATATTCTTCCCTTGGGTTTATTGATCCCTTAGGTTTATAATATCAATCATGGTCAACTATCATCAATCATAGACAACCATGGTCAACTATGGTCGAATGTCACATTGTGATAAGGATTGTATCAATATGAAAATCAACCATGGTCAACCATGTTTATTTTATTGTTTACAATATTTAGCTTAGGGTTTATATACTTTGGGTTTATAATATTATTCCCTTAGGTTTAATATTATTCCCTTGGGTTCATATTCTCTTGGCATTTTAGTATTAATCCCTTGGGTTTATAATATAAATCCCTTCGGTTTATCATTCCCTTGAGTTTATAACATAGATTATGGTCAAACATGGTCAATCATAGTCAACCATGGTTAACCATGGTGAACCATGGTCAAAAGTCGCATTGTCGCAAAAATTGTCTCCATGTGAAAATGATGGGCAATCATGGTGAACCATGGTCAGCCATGGTTGATCATGGTTGACCATGTTTTATAGAATGAAACATGGTCAATGATGGTAAACCATGGCCAAACGTCGCATTGTAACAAAGATTGCCTTGATATGAAAAACATCCATGAAAAATATTATCTCAATATGAAAAACATCCATGGTCAACAATGGTCCAATGTTCATAAGGATTGTTTCAATATGAAAATAAACCATGGCCAATCATGTTTATTTTAGTGTTTATAATATTTATCTTAGGGTTTATATACCTTGGGTTTATAATATTATTCCCCTTGGTTTAATATTATTCCCTTGGTTTCATAATCCCTTGGGGTTTAAGTATTAATCCCTTGGGGTTTTGGTATTAATCCCTTAGGCTTATTATTCTCTTTGGTTTATAATATCAGTTTCTTGGGTTTATTTGTCTCTTACGTTTATAATATCAATCATGGTCAACTATTGTCAATCATAGCCAACCATGGTCGAATGTCGCAATGTGACAAGGATTGTCTTAATATGAAAATCAACCATGGTTAAACAGGTTTCTTTTAGTGTTTGTAATATTTATCTTAGGGTTTATTATTCCTTCGGTTTATAATATAAGTACCTTAGCTTTAATGTTACCTTGGGTTTATAATATCAATCATGGTCAATCATGGCCAATCATACTCAACCATGGTTAACCATGTTCAACCATGGTAAAATATCGTACTGTGACAAAAATTGTCTCCATGTGAAAATCATGGACAATAATGGACAATTATGATGAACCATTGTCAGCTCTGGTTGGTCATAGTCAACCATGTTTTATAGAATCAAACATGGTCAAACATGGTCAATCATGGTCAATCATGTTTGAATGTAGCATTTTGATAAATATTCTCTTGATATGAAAAACATCCATGGTCAACCATGGTCCAACGTTGAATTGTGACAAAGATTATCTTGATATGAAAAACATCCATGGTCAACCATGGTCCAACGTCGCATTGTGATAAGTATTGCTCAATATTAAAATCAACCATGGTCAACCATATTTATTTTAGTGTTTATAATATTTATCTTAGTGTAATACCTTAGGTTTATAATATTAGCCCCATGGGTTTAATATTATTCCCTTGGGTTCATAATCCATTGGGGTTTTAGAATTAATCCCTTGTGTTTATAATATCAATCCCTTGGGTTTATAATATCAATCATGGTCAACCATGGTCAATCATAGCCAACCATGGTCAAATGTCGTATTCTAACAAAGGTTGTCTCAATATGAAAATTAATCATGGTCAAGCATGGTTCAATGTCACATTGTGACAAAGAGTGTCTCATTTGTAGTATTTATCTTAAGGTTTATATAGCTTGGGTTTATAATATTAATCCATTAGGTTTAATATTACTCCATTAGGTAAATGCCTTGGGTTTTAATTATTATTCACTAATTTATATTAATTATTATTAATAAATATCAATTAATAATGTAATATTAATAATATTATATATAAATTTAATAATATTATATAATATTAAAAATATTATAAATTTATAATGTTTTGTTATGTGTGCTATTATTTATTTCTAAAATAATTTTAATTTGTTATTCATTAATTTATCTTTATTTATTTATTATATAATATTATTAATTTGTAATATTAATAAAGTTATATAATTAATTTTTATAATAATATTGTATTTATTATTATAACAATATTAATAATATTGTATTATACTATCAGTAATATTGAATATAGTTGATATATGCTTATCGGCATTTATCAAAACAACATTTATATTAATATAAATGTGGTTGTGCTAGTTATTAATTATAATTATTTGAGAAAATGATTTACAATAATATATTTCAATATATTTTAAATTTAGATTAATAATAAGAAATATTACATTGATTAGCATATACTAAATTAATTGTTTTGTAAATTTATTTTAATAAAATTGTATAATAATAAGTAATTTAAAATGAAAAAAGAAAAACATACATTAATTTTAAAACATTATTAGTTAAATCCCAAAAAATAATTTCCCTATATTAAATGTTTTCAGTAAACTTTCTAAACAAGATGTTGGGTGTTTAGTAGACATGATAGGGATGGTCATTACTCTTTATTCTTAACTGGTATGAAAAATTAAGGTGTATTGTCCCTTGAATGAACAAGATGCCCAAAAGATAATCTCATTATGCTTCACTCTACTCAAAATGTTAGGGAGAAACAAACTTGTATAACTCCTATTCTCATTATATGTGCATCATTTCTTTTTTAATGTTAAGGAGAAATGAAATTTCTCTTAACTCCTATTCTCATTATATGTGCATTTCTTTTCTTATTAGTTATAGATTGCATTCACATCTAAATTGTATTAGCAAACTTTAGATTAAAGTGAGTATGTTTTTTAATGTTAAGGAGAAACGAACTTGCTCTGTTGGAAGTAATGCTTCCATGTCATGTGTGAGTTGTCATTGTAGTCCCTAGGTGTCAATCTAGAAGTAGCAAGTTTCCTATGTGTGAGTTGTAATAGTTATCTAGATGTGTCATTGTCTATGATCTAGATACTATAAATATGTAAGCATTGACATTAATAAAATATGGTGTGTGAAGTTGATTTGTGTTGTGTTTTATCCCTCTCTCTATTTTCTATCATGGTATCAAAGCCTATTCTAGCTTGACTCCTTCACAGGAGGGCCAGGAAGAAGTGAGAAAGTCTCAATGTTATTGTTTTGTACATAGATTAGTATAAGTGTAGGAATTGTTTTCTATTGCTTTTTTTATATTTGTGTGTGAGAGTTTATTTTTAATTGTGCGAGAGTTTATTTTTAGTGAATGTTGAAAATTTCCATAGTGTGATCCTTCTTCCATAGTAGGTTGATCAACATTTTGTAAGGATCCATCCTCTAGGGTAGAGCTACCATTTTGGAAATTATGGAAATTGTGTGGAGGATTGTATTTAAGCCATTGCCAACTAAAGATAAGAATCCAAATTTGCTGCCTGCGATCACCTGATAATAATGTGGGAGAAGTGGACAAATTTGCTTGCTGGAAAGCGTTTCGATCAAGCACAAAGCAGAGAGGAAAGGTTTAGATTTGAAACAATGTCCTCGTCAATAGCATCATCTTTTAGTCGTCTTTTAGTGAAGCCTGCGTTGAACAATGTAGTCGATGACAAGAATAATCCAATGGTTTGGTGTGAGTTTATTGTGTGAAAGTCGCGTGGGTGTCTAACCAAGCTTATGGACCTGTGATGCAAGAGAATTTGACTCAAAAGAATCATTTTATTTTAGTAGACATAGGGAGGTCTTGTGTTTTAAGGAAGTTGGTTTCCTAAGTGTTGAATTAATGTAATTACTTAGGGTTTGAGTGATTTTAATGAAAATAGGAATTAATTAAGTATTGTGAGGATATTTGTAAATGTTCCTGAATGTAGGAGAACATGAGTGATGATGAGTAATTAGTATGGATTGAGATATTGTAATCTTAGAAAGTAGTTCATGATTTATGGAGGATTCTTAGGACTCGTTGAAAGTTGAGATCCTTAAGGGATAAAGAAGATATTTTAGGAACTAACTGAGGACTTAGAGGATTCTTAGGGTTTAGTTGAGAAGATTGAGGATCTGAACCAAAATTGGTAAACAAATTCCTTTTGTATAAATGTAAACCTCGAAGGCTTAAAAGAGAGAGTTGGAGAGATAGAAAATAGATAGGAGGTTTGGATTGTGAGCCTACAGGCATTGAAATGAAAAAGGGCCACTGATACAGATCATGTAAAGGAAGATCAAGCCAAAGCTAGATTGTAAAAATAGAGTTTTATCTATATCTGTACATTTGTTAATGAATGATGAAATTGAATTCATTGTGACTATGTGTGTCATTCCTTTTATGTGTTGAGTGATCTGTAATTGGGAATTTATGGTTCTGTGTGATAAACCATGATGAATGAATTCAAGTTGAATTTTTGAAAGTCTTTCTAAGTGAAAAAATACTTATCATCTAGGTAGAATCTGTGTGATTCCAATCATATTTAATAGATGTATGTACAGGTCAAGTAATTACAAAATATGAAGGAAGGGAAATAATGTAGTGTATTATGTATTCCAGTTTGAAGTGGTGTTAAAGAAACAAAGGTATAAGTTGCAGGTAGAGTAATCAAAGAAGTCTCGGCATGATGTTCCTAAGTGGAGAAATGAGTTGGCAGAATTGAACTTGATAACGAGACATTCTAGAATGGTGAGCTGGTGATGAAATCGAGTTATCAGTAAGTGCGGGGATAGGAGCAGACGAATGTTTTGATCATGGTTAAAGCGCCATATTAAACTCTGGTCATTGATCGTGTTTTCAACCACTGACATCACAGTCAACTACGAGGGTTAACCATTATTTAACCAATGTGTTAGTTGAAGGGCCACAAACCATTGGATCATTGTTGTGCTGACCGTTGGATTAATATCGCATCACATCACTCATGAGTGAATGAACCCTCGGTGGAAGAAATTGCAACATGCAATGTAAGATGATCGAACAATTAAATGTCATGCAAGTAGTCCATGTGATATCACTACTGGGTGTCAGATCAAGTGTGTCCTGATCAAATGGTGGAGAATTAATCTGACAAGATTTCTGTGGGAAGTCAACGTGGGAGCAATTGTTGTTCAATTGCTATTCAATCAGACATTGTTCAATTACTGTTCAATCAGGTGATGTTCAATTGTTTTTCAATCAGTGTTGTTCAATTTTTGTTCAATCGGTGTTATTCAATTGCTATTCAATCCTGTGTCATCTTGCGTCGTTTTTAGGTGAGCCTCAGGAAATGTGCCAAAGTCTTGGAAAAAGTGGAAAGGTAAAGTTAAAAATGATTTATGTATATTTCTATAAGAAAGCGGGTAAAGGGCAATTAACCATAGTATGATTAGTGTTGAGACCAGAGGGTATGGTTAATATATGCGGGTTTAAGAATTAATCAGAGTTTATGAGGATTGAGTAAAGTTTCCGCTGGAGTGATTACTTAAGGTTTAAACCA
The DNA here is from genome assembly GCA_000404065.3 of Pinus taeda. Lineage (NCBI taxonomy): Eukaryota > Viridiplantae > Streptophyta > Pinopsida > Pinales > Pinaceae > Pinus > Pinus taeda. The sequence goes on from APFE030801715.1 coordinate 63,622, forward strand.
TTGATTAGTTCTTGAAACATTTCCGCATGATAATTTATTAAGGGGTCTTAAACCTTAACTAGTGAAGGTTTGACTAGGCAGGATAAATGAAATTCCTGGGAATAAACAAGATTATGCATTTTATATGCATATTGTGGGTATTGTCGGCTTAGGCTGGCATCATTTTATTATTAGAGCAGGAAAAAGCTTTTCTGGGAGAAAATCATAGTGGGTTTGTCTTTTGAAGATAATTAAGAACTTATGGAATTATTTTATTTCATAATTAGCTTTGTGGACAGAGAACAGATTTTGAAGAGTTTTCTTTGAAAAGGACAAAACAGGAAGAATTTTCAGGAAACCGGAGTGGTGCGACAGAAGCGAAGAGAAGAATCAGATCTAAATCTGATTGAGGTAAAAGATATTGATTTTCTTATTTGATTTTGAAATTGGTGATTGATAAATTGATTTTTGAAAGAGATAGAAGAAAATATACTTTGGGAGATAGTAGATCAGATTATTGGAAGGAAAAATTGAAAATTTGTTTATGAAGGGATAGTGGAAAAATTGCAAAAAAAACATGTATTCAAAAAATTTGGATAGTGAAATATGGTATTTATGATTTCAGTTAATTAATGATGAATTATTGATTTAAAAATGATATGAATATGTTTGATACTTGTAGAGAAGAACAAGAAGAGTTTTTGATGATGATGGCAACGAACCTATCCAACTAGACGTTGGAAGAAAAGAGAAAGGTGACTGAGTGCAGCAACCAGAGGAGCAGTGAGACTCTAAAAGGTTTGAAAGAGTGGACCAAGAGAGAGAATACCTAGGAAGAGATCAAGATCAGAGAGGAAGCTTGATAGGGTATTAAGTAGCAAGAGAATAATGCTACAGGAAAAGGCTATGTTGCAGATCACCAATCAGGCACGGATGAGGTTGTAAAGGAAGATGGCCATGGAAGGTCATAAAAGAGTTTCTATAGAATGCCATATAGGTAAGAGGAGTAATGAGGAGCGAGAGAGAAATCTTGCAGTAATGAGAGTATAGTTGGAGATACTATAGGGATGGCTACAAGAGAAAGAGAACGAAGAATGAAGACATGGATGGAGAATGAGGAAACATGTCAAATGGAACCCATTACAAAATAAATGGAATGGCAAGCTGATAAACGAGTTCAAAGAAATTAAACAAATACATATTACTTTGTTGGAAAAGGAGAGACTCAAAGGAATTGAGTCATAGCAAAGAGGGTTTGTTGAAACCCAGAAATTTCATTATGAAAGATTGGAGACAGAGAAGTTCGAAAGAGTTGAGCTACAACAAAAGGAAAATGCTAGAGAAGGTGTTGAAGTTTTGGTATGTGAACCAAAACATGGACCATTACTTTTTGAAAGTGATGAAGAGACAGAGGAGTTGAATCATATGAATGATTCAAAGCAACCAGAAGACTTGATGTCTGAAGCATCAATCGAGACCAAAAGGTCTTGTATTTTTAAAAATGATGATTTGTGTATGGTTGCAGGTACAACACAGGGTGATGAACAAACTTTAGAATTTGTTAAGAAGGAGGAGTAGAATCTGAAATCTATTCAGATTAAGATTGAGATAGCAAGATCTCAGAAACGAAAGGAGACAGAAAGTTCTCATGGAAATATGCAGCAGAATATTGGAGCTGGTAATAGTGAAGATTGGAATAGTGGATATGAGTTAAGACATGAAGATAAAGAAAAGGTATTTACTGTGCCTAATGAGTTTGGAATACTTAGCGTGATGATTTAGATTTAACAAAAGAAAGATAATTTGATGATGGGATGACAACAAGTGAAGGTACTGAAAATCATGTAAAGTTTTCAAATTCTACTCCAATTAAAGTTATTGAATTATATAGAAAATTAGATATTCTTGGAAAAGTAGAGGATAAACGTTCAGGATAAATTGTTGATGAAGGATAACAAAGAAATTGTCATGAATGACAATCAAGAAGAAGTTGATAGGTATAGTAAACAGAAGCAGAAAATTGTCTTGAAGGATAATGTGGCAGCAACTGAAAAGGTGTAAAATTCTATAGAAGACAATAATGAACAAGAGAGTAAGGATGTAAGGGTGGTAGTAATAGTAATAATGAGAGTTCAACAATCAAGAGTTGAAGGTAATTAGTAGACAGAGGATGTACTGGACAAAGAGATTGAGTTGGTAAGAAGGTTAATGACGAAAGTGTCTCAAAAGAAGACAACCACAAGAAAGGAAAGAAGAAACAACATGAGGAAGACAACAGAAGAATGTGAGAGCATACCAAGTGGAGCATTGTAGCATAAGATATGGAGACCTGGAAAACAACAGGAGACAACCGCGACAACAGAGCAGCTGAAAGGAAAAGAAATAGGCAAAGATAAATTATAGAACAAAGTATGAGATCCAGGAGGACAAATATTAGAAGCACATGATTAGGAGATCATGATTATTTTCTACTTTGGGAGTCTGATGCAGGAGCATTTGGCTCAGAAGAATCATTGTATTTTAATAGACATAGGGGGTTCTTGTGTTTTAAGGAAGTTGGTTTCCGAAGTGTGGAATTAATGTATTTACTTAGGGTTTGAGTGATTTTAATGAAAATAGGAATTAATTAAGTACTGTGAGGATATTTTTAAATGTTCCCAAATGTAGGAGAACATGAGTGATGATGAGTAATTTGTATGGATTGACATATTTTAATCTTAGAAAGTAGTTCATGATTTATGGAGGATTCTTAGGGTTTAGTTGAGAAGATTGAGGATCTGAACCAAAATTGGTAAACAAAATCCTTTTGTATAAATGTAAACCTCGAAGGCTTAAAAGAGAGAGTTGGAGAGATAGAAAATAGATAGGAGGTTTGGATTGTGAGCCTACGAGCATTGAAATGAAAAAGGGTCGCTGATATAGATCACGTAAAGGAAAATCAGGCCAAAACTAGATTGTAAAAACAGAGTTTTATTTGTATCTATACATTTCTTAATGAATGAGGAAATTGAATTCATTGTGACAATGTGTGTCATTCCTTTTATGTGCTGAGTGATCCGTAATTGGGAATTTATGGTTCTGCGTGATAAACCATGATGGATGAATTCAAGTTGAATTTCTGAAAGTCTTTTTGAGTGACAAAAGACTTATCATCTGGGTAGAATCTGTGTGATTCCAGTCGAATTTAATAGATGTATGTACAGGTCAAGTAATTAAGAAATCTAAAGGAAGGTAAATAATACAAAGTGTATTATGTATTCCAATTTGAAGTGGTGTTAAAGAAACAGAGGTATAAGTTGCAGGTGGAGTAATCAAAGAAGTCTTGGCACGCTATTCCTAAGCAGAGAAATGAGTTGGCAGAATTCAACTTGATAATAAGACGTTCTAGAATGGTGAGCTGGCGACGAAATCAAGTTATCAATAAGTGCAGGGATAGGAGAAGACAAATGTTTTGATCATGGTTAAAGCGTTGTATTAAACCCTGGTCATCGATTTTGTTTTCAACTGCTGACGTCACAGTCAACTACAGGGGTTAACCATTATTTAACCAGTGCGTTAGTTGAAGGGCCATAGACCATTGGATCATTGTTGTGCTGACCGTTGGATTAATATCGCATCGCATCATTCATGAGTGAATGAACCCTGGGCAGAAGAAATTTCAACATGCGATGTAAGATGATCGAGCAATTAAATGTCGTGCAAGTAGTCCAGTGATATCACTGTTGGGTGTCAGATCGAGTGTGTCTTGATCGAATGGTGGAGAATTAATCTGACAAGATTTGTGTGGGAAGTCAATGTGGGAAAAATTGCTATTCAATTGTTGTTCAGTTAGGCACTACTCAATTGTTGTTCAATCGGGGGCTATTCAATTGCAAGTGTTCTTCAATTGTTCTTCAATTTTTGTTCAATCCTGCATCATCTTGCATCATTTTTAGGTGAGCCTCGGGAAATGTGCCAAAGCCATGGAAAAAGTGGAAAGGTAAAGTTAAAAGAGATTTATGTATATTTCTATTATAAAGTGGATTAAGGGCAATTAACCATAGCATGATTAGTATTGAGACCAGAGTAAGAGGGTATGGTTAGTATGTGTTGGTTTAAGAATTAATAAGAGTTTATGAGGATTGAGTAAAGTTTCCGCTAGAGTGATTAATTAAGGTTTAAACCATTGATTAGTTTTTGAAACATTTCCACATGAGAATTTATTAAGGGGTCTTAAACCTTAACTAGTGAAGGTTTGCTTAGGCTGGATAAATGAAATTCCTAGGAATAAACGAGATTATGCATTTTATATGCATACTGTGGGTATTTTCAGCTTAGGCTGGCATCAACCTGCGTACAATTTTATGTGGATCAACAAGAATCCAATGGTTTGGTGGGAGTTTATTATGTGAAAGTCACGTGGGTGTCTAGCCAAGCTTATGGACTTGTGTACAATTTTATGTGGATCATCAACATCGGATTTATTGAGCCATTGAATGCATAGGTCTGAAGCGGATACCTTGCATTCTGTGATATCTGAAGAAGAGCTTTGTAGAGATCATCCTGAATTGTGACCAACAATTTTCAATGTGAATCCTAGGGAAAATTCTTCAGAGGAACATTGCGGATGCAACCGTTGTCATTGGCTCATCTAGCATCATGTTTCTTGGCAATGTAAGTTCAGAATGCAGATAGAGGAGTGGCATCGTCCAACTTATTTTTGAGTTGTTGGAGACCTTGATTTTGAATGGCATGTTCTCAAAAAAGGCGATTGTGATTCCTATTAATGTTTACAATCACCTTATTTCAAACATAGATCTCATGATTCTCGTCGATATAGATCCATATCGAATCAAAGAAGTTTGTGGTGAAGGAGTATTTCTATTACTAATGTTTCCCTCGCAAGACACAAGTCGTTGTACGAGAGGCACAGTGTTCCTTATTACAATTGTAGAGGGACCGTGTAGGACAATCCTCAACTCATAGTTGTATCTAAATTACACACTAAATTGCACAAGAGATATTGGATTTTCTATGCTCATGATTCCCTTCCGAGAGTTGAAACTAGATTTAATTCTGATGGTTTTCCCTATAATTCCCTCGGCTAGATACTTTGGTGGTTCTCTCCAATGTTCATGTCTTGGGTCCCCTTTCCAATATCAAGTTTTTTTCAGTGAAGGATGCAATGGTGAGAGATGTGGATCTCTAGGTAGTTGTAGTGTTTTAGTGTCCATGTTTGTGGTGTGATTTGAAATGTGTTATTGACCAAGTGTAATGTGAAAAATCAAATGAAAAACCAATTATAGAACAGATTTAACATATTTTCAAATTGGTGGTTCTTGATGCATATGGTGACACAAGAACACATCACTAATTTGATTATGTATAATCTGTTATAAGTTGGTGGCATCGTGTGGAGCCACGAACATCATCTTATAGGTTAATTTGAATATGTGTTTAAGAGGTCATCTTATATAATTGACTTCTCAATACATTCAGTACTCAGACTACCTTCCTAGACAACTGGGGAATATAGCGGAAGGCCATGTGTTTAACAGATGGAGGTGTGTCAATAGGATGGTTTAGTATCGATACTGACCCATCGTGCTCCGAGAGCTTGAGAAGCATCAATTCTTCAAAGTATGTCAAATATGGTCAAAGGAAGTTATGTTTTAAATGGTTTTCAAGTGACAGCTCGAAGATGTGGTGGTGAATAAAGTGTAGCATTTGTGAGATTCCAGAGTGGATGTGAGTGCTAATGAAGGCCAGTCATACATATATCATATTGTTGTTTTAATATGTGTTTTCAATGTTTTCCATGTAAGCATTAAAGGAGGGTGTTGGAAGTAATGCTTCCATGTCATGTGTCAGTTGTCATTATAGTCCCTAGGTGTCAATCTAGAAGTAGCGAGTTTCCTATGTGTGAGTTGTAATAGCTATCTAGATGTGTCGTTATTAGTGATATAGATACTATAAATATGTAAGCATTGAGATCAATAAAATATGGTGTGTGAGGTTTATTTGTGTTGTGTGTTATCCCTCTCTCTATTTTCTATCATGCTCTTAACTCCTATTCTCATTATATGTGCATTTCTTTTTTTTATTAGTTATAGATTTCATTTGCGTCCGAAGTGTATTAGCAAACTTTAGATTAAAGTGAGTTATGTTTATTATATGGTTGATCCATTCTGTTTTCATTTGGGATTTTAACTATTTTTCTCTATCTTTAAAGCTTGTCATGACTTATTTTTCAAATGTGTAGGTGATTATGTTTTTTTATGAACCCTATAATTAGGCAGATATTTTGAGTTTATCTCTTAACATTTATGGAGGTCTAGATTCTTTTGGATAAACTATTTTTCTCTATCTTTAAAGCTTGGCATGGTCTATTTCAAAATGTGTAGTTGATTGTGTTTTTTGTTTTCTGTGAACTCTATAATTAGGTAGATATTTTGAGTTTATCTCTTAACATTCATGGAGGTATAGATTATTTTGGATAAACCAACCCTGCCAACTTTCTACTTTTATGTAATTATGTATTCTACAACTTAAGGGTTTGCTCATGATAATCCTTTCCAATTATGACATTTTAGTTGTGATGGGATTTTGGATGAATAGAAATATGACCACTAAATATAATTATTAGAGGTACTTACACAAACATTAAAGACATTGTGTAAAAGGATGAAACATAGATAATGAAATTGCATTTCTTAATATACATTTTTTATTTGTGGAAAACTGGTATAACTCAAAAAGGAGGTTTTCCTATGATTAATATGTTATTTTTTCTTCAAAACATAATGCATGTCTTCATTTTATTCCCTAGTTTTAGTATGTAATTGATGATTTTTTTGAAACAAATTTGTATAGATATACATAGCAGGAGATTCTCGTGCAATTTTATTTTTCAATCATTTTTAATGTTAATTTTATATTTTTTAAATTTAAGAAACTTAGTTAAGCCCTAAAATGATGAGGTTGAGCATTAAGCTCCACTATGAGGGTTTTAGCATAATCATAATACTTTTATTGCGTAGGTATTCATCTTAATAGTGTAGGTTCTTTTTTATTTCAAATGTTATAGCAGGTGTGAGTGCATGAAATAACCCAAAAGAGTCAAGCTCCATTATGCCTCCCTCCTTTGAGAGTGAATCAAACAACCCATAAATTAACAGATAGAAGGGGAATGGGACTTGGTATGTTCTTGGTTGCTTTCCTTCCAGACAGTAAAAGCACTAAAAGTTGACTAATTTTAAGTGAAATATATAACAATAGTATAATCACTAGTCATTGGAGAAAAGATAGTATTTGACAAGCAATAAGAGGAGAAAATGTAGCATTTGAGCTAGAGGTAGAGAGGCAATCATCAAATATAAAGACATTGATAAAGTCAAGGGACACAAAGATATAAGGCCTAGGTTACTCCATTGTAAGAGTTTGGACACAAAAGAATTGGGGTGGGAATATTAGAAAAGGCGAGAAGGATTGGTCAAGGCCCTGATTTTACCTTCTTTACAACACTACTACAGATGGTGACTATGTTTGACAAGGAGTATTGTCAGTATGTATAAAATCAATTGTACCATTGGAAAGTACTAAGTAATTATCAAAATGTTTTATCATTTTATCATACAGATTTGAACATAGTTTGACATATTAAGAGAAGTTCTTTTGGATAGAAATTGTGCCTTGTGTTTTAAAATGTCTAACACTTCAAGTTGATGCTCCACCCATTATTGTGGACCAAAGCTTAAATGGTGCATGGAGAGACACTAAGAAAATTTAAAGTGAAAGTGAAAAAATAATGATTGAGAAGAATTTCTTTAAAAGGGGAGAAAATATAAAAAATAAATTGAATAGTAAAACACCATTTAAGTAAAAAATAAAAATACAAATAAGATATTCACTTCAAAAACTAAAAAGAACCAAAGAACTGGACCACTATTAGAGAAGTAATAAATAATAGGAAAAAGTTAAAATTTTCAAGGGATTAATAATTATCTAAAAAATAATAGGGAAAAATTAATTTTTTTAAGGGATTACATTGGAGAAGAGCTTTAAAATTGACTAATTACTAGATCAGGGACCAAATAAGAGAAAAAAGACTTAAAAGAAAATAAAATGATGAAAGAGAGAAAAAGGTTGAGAGGGGGAGGGATGTTTTAGAAGGAGGACAAAGTAGGAATAGATGTGATCAGGTGATCAATTTTAAGATCAAAAATGAAAGTGCCCAAAACTTATTGAAAATAGTGCCAAATCGAAGAGCTAACTGATATAAATCCAACACAATTTGAATTTCTCAAAATCGATATTGTATTCTCCCAATATCATGTTCTGGTTATTTTCCTAAAAAGGAAAAAATTTTGAAGGTACATTGACTGTGTAGTTCGTATGCTGATTGGGCAAGGTGACTGGGTAGGTTGATTGTATAATGTGGGCCAATGACAGGCTGTCACTTGTCCTCTCCGGATTGGCTTGAATTTGTTGTGTTTTTATAGGTCAAAGTGGATTTTAAGTGGTCCAATGGATGGAAGTCACATGGGCCAAAGGATGGATGCCACGTGGCCTCCCAAAAATGGTGTAAAATTTATGTTATGGGCCAAAATTCCATCACAAGAATCGAACACAAGATCGGTTGAGCAACACTTCAACACCTTACTGCTAGGGCGCATGGTACTTCTTAATTATTATACATCCGAAGTTGTATTTAAAGTTTGCGTATATGGTATTTGGGGGATGAGGTCGAGGCCAAGCCATACCCCTAGTCAAGCCATGCCCATGGGAACATAGGAAGGAGAGCCAAGGGCCCAAGCTTAATCTCGACCCACAGTTCTAACATCGTAGTCCTTGCCACCAAACCACATATCAATTAGGAGTGAAACAATTGAAGGTGGTAAGAATTACGACTAGCCCATTGTCATGGGCGTTACAATGTGACTACATGCTAGGGTGTCAAGGAGCTTGGCAGAGGGTGCGAAGGCTAGGCCCCAGACTAGACCATATGGCCCTTAACGTGCTGATAGGCACAAAGTTTGGGTGTAATGCGAAAGGTGCCAAGGAAGGGGACTAGCCCCATGGTGGCATGATAGTCACAGGACCATGCTATAGTAGATTGGGGGCTCCGATGGGTAGGGTGGGATGTTGGCTAAATTAACTATCCAACAAAATGCACTGGCAGGTAGAGAAAATGTTGCTCCGTTAGTGATTTTTAGGGCATATTTGTAGATATGATAAACAGAAGGGTGAATTTGTAGGATGGTTAACAGTGAAATTTATGAGAGAGTTTGGAAGCTCATAACGTTTTAAGTTTTTATCCAAATTAAGCTTGAAAAGAGGCTACTTAGGGGTTTTTGGATGTTCTAAATCCATTCATAACTTATAATTTCTTATTTGAGCACCTCTATAGAGCCTCTTTACAGGTTTGAGACTACAGGTGTATGGATCAATTAGGGTTTGGAAGCATTTCTGGAAGGTATTTTGGCCTGGAGAAGACCTTGTAGGGTTATTCTCACTTTAATAAGTCTTCTTCAACAACTGTAACTTGTAGGGTTCAACTTAGGTTCAACTTCTTTTAACATGAAGTTTTGATCAATGTGGAATTGAAGGGTTCACATGTTGTGTTTAGCTCATTTTAGTTGAAGTATGTTATCTTTGTACGAAATTCTTTGAGTTACTCTTGTTTGTGAGAGTTCTTTGTAAGATAACATTACCTTGTAGCTCTAATAGCCACATATTTACCTGTAGCAAACATTCATGTACTTTATTTGATACTAAATATATGTGTGGTCTATTCATGTTGACAGGCCTGGAGAGGTAGCTCAGGAGGGGTGAACTCCGTCAACAAATCTTTTTTCCCTTTCTTCATTATGCCTTCATGGATTATGTGTTGTTATGTTCACTATGTTAAGTTACATATGAATACTAATTCATGACTTGAAGAGACATTGAAATATGTGTTTGTTTCAAGACTCATTTTTACCTTGCAAAGTGTTGACACATTCCTAATTTTTGTTTTATTTGATTTTGGTATAGAGGAATAAATCACCTAATCCAATTTCAGATCAGTTTGGTATCAGAGCACCAATTGAACAAGTTGCAAAGATGGGAAACAAGAAGAGTCTCCAAGAGCTAGAGGAACAAAATTTGGCTCTTCAAATGGAGAACATAGAGTTGAGAAGGATGTTAGAGATAGCTAAAGAGGAGAAGATACACATGTGATTTGTTGTGCAGGACATTCTTGATGAGAAAGTTGTAGAAAGTTCTACTCCTATTACTAGCAAGGGATACCTCCAGAATGAGTCCAGTATGTGGTCATGTTTCAAATAGTGGTTTTGGACCATATGTGGGAGATGTTGCAGTTAAATTTTTCAAGCATCTTCAAGAAACACACCATATGCCAATGGACAAGAGTGGGTGGCTAGAATCATCCACAAGTTGGCCATCATCGTCATCATCAAAAGCTGAAAAGATGAATGGAGAATTTAAGGAGGTAATTATCATCTCAGGTTCCACTCTAGTTTATATGCATAACACCTCTTTTACAACATTCAAACAACATACTAAGGGCATCGGTATGAAGTTTCTTTCCAAGATGGGATATGAAGGTGGAGGCCTCGACATAAATGGACAAGGTATTACCAATCCAATTATGGTTGAGGAGAGACTGAAGGATATAGGATTGGGATATGGTTGAAGGGAGTTTGGAGGTGCTACAAATAGGTTGAGGTACATCAAACACCTGAGCATGATATGTCACAACCTTGTGACAATTGTTAAAGCTACAACTATAAGATAGGTATAACTCTCAAGAGTGTTTTCCAATGCATGGAAATTTGGAATACTTGTGGAATCAATACCTTTGTACATTTTGTGATTATTTTGACCATTATAGCTGTATGTGAAAAACATATGATAATGGTTAAAAGAATGAACCCAATTTTAGGCATCTAGCATAATGAATTTCTTTCGCATGAGAGAACTTCTATGTCAGCAAACTAGAAGACATTTTTCTGTACTCATTGCAAGGTGCATGGACATGACACTGAACGACATTGGAAGTTGCATCCAGAGCTTCGTTAAAACAAAGGTAAAGAGATTATGCTACATAATGCAAGGGAAACAATATTTGGCAAATAAGACTCTCCACAATCCTAAACGACCTTCAAGACAAGATGGTGCAAGAAGAGAACCCATAAGCCTAGGAGAGGCAAAGTTTGGGTAGACTTATTGTAAAGTTGCTTTGTAAAATTTTGTAAATACTTGTTGCCATATACATGTTTAGGTACTTTTGTAAAGTGAACATTAATTGTCACTATGTTCAACAAGTGAATGTTTTTCATTCATGTATATATTGACTCGTTATAGTCCACATGTTTAAGGGCTTTTGTGAATGTACAAGATTGTCGTTCAAAGTTGTCTACAAGTTGCCATATGTTAACTGATACAAGTAATCAATTTGAAACTTGTATGAATTGAATCTTTGTTTTCAAAGATTGTATAAGATGGCTATGTATTGCAGGCAATGCCAATCATATCATGGACAATTTTACAACATTGTACTTTTTATGTACAAGCTCAGCTTGAAGAAACTAAAGCAATTTTATTTTGCTTATGAATTCCAAGATGGAGTCAAGTTTGTCTTCATCAGTTTAGACTTGAAGATGAAGTGTTTTTGGATCCATGCAAAGATGAGGGTAGAGAGAATGTTCAGATTCCAATAATCAATATTTTGTTCTTATAGCAGCAATAAGAATGATGGCTCAATTCATGAACATGATAAGTGAAGTGCCTTGATTGGGGGCTTGAAGGGAACCAATTGAAAATTTTGCATTTTGGATTGAGTTTTTGGGTATTTTTGAGTTCCAGTCTTTTTATATTGACTAGGGAAGTAAACTTCTGGAGTCAAAAAGCTCTTAGTGGAGAGGTCTGATTAGGTGATCAATTTTAAGATAAAAAATGAAAGTGCCTTGAACTTCTTGAAATGTATTCGAAATTGAAGAGATCATTGATCTAAATCCAATGCAACTTGAATTGCTCATGCAAAACATGGAAAATTTTTGCAGGTATGCTGACTGGGTAGGCTGAATGTAGAATGTGGTCCAATGACAGGCTACCACTTGTCATCTCTACATTGGCTCAAATTTTATGTGATTTTATTGGTCGAAGTGTATTTTAAGTGGTCCAATGGATGGAAGGCACGTGGGAAATGGATGGCTGCCATGTTTCCTCCCAATGGTGGAGTAAAATTTATGTTATGGGCCGAACTGCCCTCACAAGAATCGAACATGAGACCAATCGAGCAACACTACAACACCTTACTGCTAGGATGCATGGTAGTTCTTAACTACTATACGTCTGAAGTTGTATTTAAAATTTATGTATATGGTATTTGGGGGATAGAGTCAAGGCTAAGCCCTAGCCCATGGTTAGCCCACACCCATGGAACTGCAAGTGGGGGAGCTAATGGCATGGCCTTAGCCCTGGCCCATGGTTCAGACACCATAATCCTTTCCACCATACCACATGCCAATCTAGAGTGGAATAGTTGAAGGCACTAAACATTGGGACTAGCCCACGGTTGTGGGTGTTACAATGTGACTAAGCGCTAGAGCGTTAAGGAACTGCATGAAGTGTGCGAAGGCCAGGCCCCAACCCAAGGCATATGGCCCTTGACGTGACCACATGTGTGGAGCTTGTGCATAAGGTGAAAGGTGCAAAGGAAGGGGGCTAGCCCCATGGTTGCATGGCAGTCACCAAACCGCATGCCAACATATTGGGGGCTTCGACAGCTAGGGTGGCCAGTTGGCCCAACCCTCTAACCCAAGGCACTCTATGTGACCTCGTCCCAAATTTTAAGGGCTTAACTAGAGGGGGCAAGCGTTAAGCCCCAACTCTCAGTGACGCAGGAGAACCCCTGCGTATACCCACAATATGCATGTAAAATGCATATATCTATTTTACCCTAGGAATTTTAACTCTCTGTTGGGTCAATCTTCATTACTTAATGATTTAAGGCCCCATTAAAATATCATGTGGAATGATTTATGAATTAATCCACAATCTACCCTTAATCCATCCTTTCCATCAGAACTATATACTCTCCCTTCATTAAACTTTTAATCAATCCTTAATCCCGCACATATATAACCAACCCCCACACTTATACTATGGTTATATTTGGACTTACCCATAAAAACCTTCTATTGATGCTATTTCTATTATAATCCTTTTATAATAGAAATACACATGAAACATGCGTAAACATAACTTTTCGCGTTCCTTCAGCCTTTGCACATTTCTTGAGGCTTAGCATTATCGCAATCACAATCTCACAAATCACACTAACATACACTCCTCCTTCACCTCTGATATGCGATTAAAAACCAGATTTCAAATACAATTAAACACGTCCATTACCTTCTCAGGTCCGCTCTTTCCAAAGCCTTTCCACTGTTCTTGAATCTCCATCATTGATCAACTTCACGATCCAATAGTCGACCCTCCATCGCATTCTCAGCTCATTGCATATTGCAGGTTTCGTAATCTTCCAACACTTGATTCCTGCGAAATGCGATAGTTAACCTCTATTGTTCGATCAACCCTTTGATCTAACGGTCCATAGTCCATCGCAACATCGCAAATCTCAGCTCATCTCAATATCACAAATCTTGACTCATCGCAAACCCAACCTCTTTTACCAAATAAGATTTGTGATTACATCTCCGTCGTCGATTTGGTTCTTGATCCAACAGTCTGCGGGTCTTCAATTAGCACGTGGGTTATCAAACTTCCAACCCTCGTAGTTGATTATGATGTCATCATCTGAGTTTCGCAATTGACTGTTAAGAACAACTATGGGCTTTCAACCGTGATCAAGGCATTCTGTATTCTCTACCCCCGTTGTGGTTACTAGTCACCTCTTTATTTTTTTTTGTCATTCTTCAATGTTCTTCCATGGTTTCGGATTACTTAAGGGTTTATCATCCTTCCGTTGTTCTGTTGCGCGACTCCCTCCTGAGCTTAACTCTGTGAGTTTTTAACACAACCACTCTAGAATCTTGACTGTGATCCTTTGAATGGATTCAAATGATCCATTAGGATTCTTTATATCGTTCCTCTTTCTCTGTATCTTGCCGAACTCTGCCTGCAACCTCTATTACATAGAATACTCAAGTTCACCCATAGATTATAATTGAATTACTTTACACACACACGTAAACTCAGAATTGAGTTGTTTATATTAATAAACAAGTATTTACATAAGATTCTCCCTCTCTTTGGCGTGATTTTCTCATCAGTGGCCTCTGTTTTCCTACCTGCCCATAGGCTTATAGAAAAATCATGCTTCCTAACTTTCTAACTACTGACTAACTCACTAACTACTGAATCTCTATGCCTTTTAGGCTTACCTTTATACAAAAAGGTTTTGTTGAACTGATTCTAGTTCAGATCCTTAATTTGTTGAACTAACTCCTGAAAATCTTCTAATTCCACTTTTAACTCCTACTTATCCCTAAGAATCCTCTCTAGTTCCTCAAATCATGAGACTTATAAGAGTCACAATTGTTTTCCAACTCTCTCATCATCATTGATCACTCATGTTCTCCTACACTTGAGACCATTTACAAATATCCTCACACTTATCTAATTAATTCCTACTTTAACCACTCAAAACATTAATAATTACATACATAGGAATCCAACTTCCTTGAAAATACAAGACCCCCTATGTCTACTAAAATACGATGATAGTTTCAAGTCAATGATCCTACATTATACTCCCAAAGTAGAAAACATTCATCATCTCCTGATCATGTGTCTTCATGTGTTGATAGGAAACCTCCCGGGTCCCAAACTTTAGTTTGTAGTTGTCTGAATTCTCTGCACTTTTGTTGTTGTTGTATGTCAACTGTCTTTTATTTCATCTTCCTCTCCTTGTCAATCAGTTTTAAGTTCTGATTGATCATTCTTCCTGTTTTTATCAATCTCCTCCATATGGACTGTTTCAACATTAACTGCCATAACTCTTCAATCTCTAACTCTGTCATATCCTTGGGCTGATCCATATTCTGCCATTTACTGCTACCTCTTTCTCTCTGCTTCAGGTTGTTGTTGTTGTCCACTAACTCTTCAAACTGTTGTTTATTATCTTCTTTTTGAAGTTATCTAATTCTTACTGCCACCAATTCATCCTTACCCTCTTTCATGATTATCTCTTTTTGCATTGAATCCTGACTTTCCATCATTCTTTCCAGAAATTGAACATCTTTGTTCCATGGATTAAATGTTTCCATAGAATCCTCTTCCACCATCTTTACTTGGCTGCTCATCTGTGCCAAATTTTCTCCAGCATTTGCAACTAAACTTGCACTCACAAAACAATTATTAAAATAAAAAACATAAGGCCTCAGTGCCTCTTCTTCCTTTGGCAACACATTAGTATGTTGCTCTGACTTCTCCTCCTCTATCAGCACATCAGTATGTTGTTTTGAATTCTCAACAGAATTCACAATACTGTCAGCTAGTCTCTCCTCCACACCGCCTGTTTCAATGATGTCTTTCTATCCTTGTCCATTGTAGTGAACTTCTTCCTTCTCATTCAGTTCTGATTTTACAACCTGAACACTTACTTTTTTCTTTTCTATCCTTTCCTCCAAAATACTTAACTCATGCCATAATTTTTCCATCTCACTTGGAATTTCTCCCAAAAGCTTTGTACAATCTTCACTATCTTCTTCTTTGTCACAAGTATAACTTCTTGTTGACACTACTTCCTCATTCTTGATTAGAATAAAATTCTGTTCCTCCATCTCTGTGATAATTTTAGATGTCTGTCCATCATTTTCCCTTTTACCATTTAAGAAAATCAATTCTTCTTTGTCCTCATTAGGAGCAAATTCCTTATCATAAGACATAACTATCTCATCTCTACTGAAGACATTTCCTCCACTAAGAAAGGAATTTATGAACTCCTTCTACTGTAATAACTCAACTTTATCTTCATTTGTAAGACAATCATCATCATACCTTACTTGGCAACTTTCAGCTTCATTCAAGACAGTTCTACAAAATGGTTTGTCTTCTGCAATACCTGCATTCATACACAACTTATCAGTTGTAAAACCATAAGACCTCATGATCTTATTTGATGATTCAATCACTAAGTCCTCCTGTTGTTCCAAGTTCTTTACATGACTTAGAAGTATTTCAATGGTCTTCCCTTCAATCTCATGAAGTCCTTCACTTGGTTGCTTGATATACTTCTTTACTTCGTCTTTCTTTTGGCCATCCTCATGAGTCCAACTTCCTCTACTTTCAGTCCTTGCAATATGCTGAAAAATAACCTTTTCCAAACTGTGTACAGGCTTTTACATGAGACCTATCTATTTCATCTTCTTCCATAATAGAATTTAGATTATGTCTGTCTTCTTCCTCCTTCTTTATGACAATATCAAAAAATTGTCCTTCTTCACATATTTCACTTGCAAACATACCCAAATTATCAGATTTAAAATCATGTGACCCTTCGGTCTCACTTGAAGTTTCAATCTTCAAGCCTTCATCTTCACCCTGATCTAGTTCACAAATGGACACTTCCATTTCCAACTCAGCCTCTCTAAGTTCTTCCACTAGGCTCTTCACTTGCCTCTGCTGTAGCCTTCTCTATAACTTATGCCACTTCACTGGATTTTTCTTCAAGACCCAACCTAGTCTTTGGATTTCCTCAAGTACCATCATTAATACATTGAGTTGTTCTTTCATCTCTGCAATTTCCTTGTCAGTTTCCTCTTGACTCATTCTCTTGCCATTTGTCTTAGCATTCTCCTTCTTCACTTTCCTTCTACTATGGTCTTCCATAAAACCTCTTATGTAACTATCAGTAGTCATCTCCTTCTCTATCTTCATGAGTTCCTCTTACCTCCCCAACCTTCTCCCTGTACTTAATCTTTTGGAAATCCCTTGGTTCACTATCTCTGGAACCTATTTGGGCACTTCTCTCTACTCCTTCTAGGCTTCAACTCATCTGCACCTTTCAAGAACACAACTGTCCTCTTGTACTTCAATCAAAAATGAAATACTATGTTCTGACCACCTCTTCTTTCACTCAGAAACTCTTACTAGCTTTCTTCATCCCTTAGAAATTCTACCCACATCCTCTATGGAATTGCCTTTGTGAGTTGCAAAAATACCTCTGCAGTAACAAGTCTCCTTCTTACTACATATGCTTCACTAAGCTTCTCTCCTCCGAGCTCAGTCTTTTAGCATTTCTTTGGTTCGTTCCTATAGAACCAATTGAGCACTCTTTACTCTAGGTTGCTACAATCTTCTCACCTTCCTTTGCTATCACCTATGTATCAATGTTATTCAAACCAAAGATCATTCCCAAGATTTCAAAAGCTTGCTGCTGCCAAATTCCTATGGCCACCTTAAAATGCTTCTGCTCAGCTTCTTTCTGAGAACACTCTTATCCTCTCTGTCCAACCTTCAGTTGGATTCTTTAGGTTCACTGCCACCTGTTTATCTAGTCTTTCATTCACTTTTTTCTTTAGAACATATCAGCTTTCCTTGTCTATCTGCTTCTATCAATCTTTACTCTATCTTAGACCCGCAAAACTCAAACCATAGTTAAATAAAATAATACCTGCATGGTTTCACAAGCAGTCTCCATCCATTCTTCACATTTGAGTGAACCTTAACTTTCCAGAACACAAACATCACTGTGTTTTCTTTATGCTTCTGCAATGTCTACTTAAGAGTATCACTTACTCTCATCTTATCTCATTCCTTCTACTTATCAGATTCAAACAACCTAATCTCCACCTGCATGTATACACATATTTAAAATATAACACAAAATTTCCTTATTCTGCTCTGATACCACTATGATGCAGGAGAACCCCTGCATATATCAACAATATGCATGTAAAATGCATATATCTATTTCACCCCAGGAATTTTAACTCTTTGTTGGGTAAATCTTTATTACATAATGGATTAAGGCCCCATTAAAATCTCATGTGGAATGATTTTTTAATTAATCCACAGCCTACCGTTAATCCATCCTTTCCATCAGAACTCTATACTCTCCCTTCATTAAACTTTTAATCAATCCTTAATCCCGCATATATATAACCAACCCCCACTCTTATACTATGGTTATATTTGGAATTACCCATAAAAACCTTCTATCGGTGCTATTTCTATTATAATCCTTTTAAAATATAAATACACATGAAACATGGGTAAACATACCTTTTCACTTTCTTTCAGCCTTTGTACATTTCTCGAGGCTTAGCTTTATCGCAATCGCAATCTCGCAAATCACACTAACATACATTCGTCCTTTGCCTCTGATATGCGATTAACAATCAAAATTCAAATACAATTAAATGTGTCCATTACCTTCTCAAGTTTGCTCTTTCCCAAGCTTTTCTGTTGTTCTTCAATCTTCGTCGTTGATCAGCTTCACAAGCTAATGGTCGATGCTCCATCACATTCTTGGCTCATCACATATCACAGGTTTCGCAATCCGCCAACACTTGATTCCTGCGAAATGCGAGAGTTAACCTCTATCGTTCGATCAACCCTTTGATCTGATGGTCCATAGTCCATCGCAACATCACAAATCTTGGCTCATTGCAGACCCAACCTCTTTTACTGAATGCGACTTGTGATTCCATCGTTGTCGTCGATCTGGTTCTTGATCCGACGGTCTGCATGTCTTCAATTAGCACGTGGGTTATCAAACTTCCAACCCCCGTAGTTGATTATGACGTCATCATCTGAGTTTTGCAATCGACGGTTAAGAACAACTGCAGGCCTTCAACCGTGATCAAGGCATTCCATATTCTCTACCCCCACTGCGGTTACTAGTCACCTATTTATTTTGTTTTTTTCGTTCTTCAATGTTCTTCCATGGTTTCAGATTACTTCAGGGTTTCTCGTCTTTCGCTATTCTATTGCGCGACTCCCTCTTGAGCTTAACTCTACGAGTTTTTAATACAGCCACTCCAGAATCTTGACTATGATCCTTTGAATGTATTCAAACGATCCATTAGGATTCTTCATATCATTCTTCTTTCTCTGTATCTTGCCGAACTCTACCTGCAACCTCTATTACATAGAATACTCAAGTTCACACACAGATTATAATTGAGTTACTCCACACACACACACAAACTCAGAATTGAGTTGTTTGTATT
This sequence comes from Pinus taeda, assembly GCA_000404065.3. Taxonomy (NCBI): domain Eukaryota; kingdom Viridiplantae; phylum Streptophyta; class Pinopsida; order Pinales; family Pinaceae; genus Pinus; species Pinus taeda. The sequence continues at coordinate 82,785 of APFE030801715.1, forward strand.
AATAAACAAGTATTTACATAAGAGTTTCCATCTCTCTAGCCAGATTTTCTGATCAGTGGCCTCTATTTTCCTACCTGCCCATAGGCTTACAAACAAATCATGTTTCCTAACCTTCTAATTACTGACTGACTCACTAACTACTGAATCTCTATGCCTTTTAGGCTTACCTTTATACAAAAAGGTTTTGTTGAACTAATTCTAGTTCAGATCCTTAATTTGTTGAACTTGTTAACACCCAGGTTGTTCCCTATGACTCCCAAGGGAATACGGCCGGGGTAACCACTAACCAAGCTTTGGAGTATAGGTCCTAGCCTACCTATAATCAGAGAGGGCTCTCTCTTTAATTTTTAGCTCTGTTTTGTGAAGATTTTAGGCTAGTTATAAGTTTCAGTTTTTTGTTTGAGACTTTGGTTGTGAACTGTTGTTGTGAGAAGGGCATGAAATGTGTGAAAGATGCTAGTCCATTGGGCATATGGAGTCAGAAATTTGAGACAGTCCTGGTGCCTGTGATGGAAAAAGTTTTACTGCAAGGCTAGATCGCTATTCTTAATATAAATTCTGATTAGTGAGTGAAACAGTGGGAAATGGAATTATGGACAGTGTGATAACAATTTGAACAACAATTTCTACTTAGTAGCATACATGAATTACTATATAGTAACTGTGAAATATTCAGGGTTTATTGGAGCAGTTAAGAATTCCAATTAAACAGCTGAAGTCATAGAAAACATTTATAGAAAAGATAGATTGAGATCAGGGTGTCTCCATGGACAAATCCCGAGCTATTCTTTTTCTTTCTTCCTAGATTTAGAACAACATATGAGAGATCTGAGTTAAACAAATAATAAAACATTAACAGATATAGAGAACACTTATTATATTAAGCCATAGCACTAGAATCCTGTAGCATTCAATGGTTCCAAGACAACATACATCAGTAAGATCCAATTCCTGTAAACTCCAAAGCTTTGTTTTTATTATTCTTCCAGAAATTACAGCCGAGTTCTCCTTTTTAACAAGAAACAACAACCCCTGCAAGCTTATGCGAGGGGGAATATATACAATCGGTTTTTACAAAATATCTGAACCGTTGAGTCACTTGATAAATTAAATACGCTCACCAACTTTACAAAATAGCAGATAAGGAAGTTATTGCTGCCCTAAATATAAAATAAATAGTCTTTAATTCTGTGAGAAATCTTCTTGACCTTTGGAGGCCACTAAGTCGGTTGAGCGTTCTGCATTAATGCTGAATGATGTGTCTTTATGCTTTGTCATGTTGTAGCTTTCTCAGCCCTGTTACCTGTAGCTGTCAGTGTTGCTTTTAGTGGCCGAATCTTCCTGCTGAGTTGGCTCATTCCACTCTTCTCCAGTCATAGTGTATGCATCACATTTTCTGAACATGATGACTTATGTTTTTTTGATGAAAAAACTTTGATGAAAGCCTCTTGTTTACAGCAACAACTGTAACATTCTGGTCCACCACTCCTGTGTAGGCAATTAATGTCTCAAAATTGCATCTAAGGTTTCATCTACCTCTGTGTATTTGTAGCAGTTTGGAGGCACTTCAAACAAATGTCTGATCTCATTCATAATAAAAAATAAGTTCTCTACTCTGTCATAGAGACTTTGCCCAGATGCTGGCCCTGTTACCTCTGAAGTACTTGATCCTTGAGTGATCTGATTGGCGGCAAATGTGTTCACCCTTTTTGCATAATTCTCATGTGATAGTAGTCTCCCTGCGCTGTTCAGCAAGCCAGGAAGACCTCTGCCCTGTAATGCTGCAAACTTATCCATGAATCTGCTGACTTCTGTTTGCATGTCCTGGCTTCTTCTATCCAATGTTCGTACCAGGATTTTTAATGTGAGGACCCTCTTTATCAGTTGGATGGTTTCAGTGCTATTGGAGATTCCTATTGCTGCTAGCTGAGGACCTGTGCGGTTATTAAGAACGTTGATCATTCTGTTGGCTATCTCAGGCATACTGCCTAGAGATGCCCCTACTCTATGGACTTCCTTCTATGCTTTGCCTATGAGTTCCATTTGCTCATGGATAGTCTCAATATACTGCCACTGATCTGTTATTGGTTGGCCAATGTGGGTCCACAAAACTGTATTGACCTCAGCCACCACTTTGTCAAGGGTGAGCTCTTTCTCCAGCTCCTTTATCTTCTCTTTGAGAGCTTTTATTTCTCTCCCTTTTTCAGCTACATTCTGCTTGGATTTGTCATATTTTTCATTTAGCTTAGATAAATTCTCCTTGGCTTCATTTAGCTCTATCATTTAGGCTTCTAGGATCTTGATTTCACTCATCAACTTCTACATATCAATGCTCGGAGCCTGCTCTGAGGTTGGTGTTGGTGCTGATGCTGATGTTGATGGAGCTCTCTGCCCTGTGGGAGGAGCAGTAGTCTGTGGGGGCTCCTCAAGGTTGATGATCTCTGGAGGGGGCTGAGAAGTTTGACCTCCTTCTTTCTGCTGTAGGGCTGCCTGCAGTGTAGCCTCTGTCTCTTCCAGCTTCCCTTGTGTTTGCACTAGCTGCTTGTGCAGTCCTACCAACAATGTTGCTACATCCTGGTCCTGTCTTTGCTGGGCAACCTCTTCTGTTTGAGTGTGAAGGGTTGCTGGGATTTTAATCATCTTTCTTAGAGCTGCAAGGTCTGCATCTCTTATTTTCAGTAGCGTTTGTATAGCTTTTGGGTCCTTTGGGTCATGCCCAAGCTCTATGATTATATCCTCCAAAGACCTGATCCTGTTGTCTTTGGCCTGAGAGGATGCCTTCTCCAACTCAAGTTGGGCAGCTGTATTGTTCAGGCTGTTTTCCAACCTAGTTGCCAATAAGGTTTTATCTGCCAGTGTTGAATATACCATCTCACTCGTTTGCTTGTGAAGTTCTATTTGGTCCATAGGGTGGATGTCCTTGGCAAGAACCTCAAGGTTGGTTATTCTATAGTCTGCAGTTGACTGTGGCTGCAACATGGTTGGCATGAAATGACTCATGGTCATTTTCCCTTCTGTTATGTCGTAGGCTGACATAAGCCTCTGTTGATTGGTAGGGGCCATCTTAAGCAATTGGTTGTAGATCTGGAGCTTGAGTGGCTCATTTCTCCTTTTAATGTCGATGAATTGTTGCTTGATGCCTGTCTGAGCTCTCCTTTGCTGACTTGAGGAGCTGACCTCTCCTCCAATGGTTTTTTCTTGTTCCTGCTGAAAGGAACTGATAGATGCCTCCATGCTCGGTGGGCCCATGCCCAATGATTTCCCAATAGGCATTTCTTCCTCGGAGAGGGGATTCAATCTCTGCCTTTTTTCCCCTTGATTTGTGGATGTGGTGAGGGGAGTCTCCTGCTCTCTATCCCTCTTCTTTCCCTTTTCTTCTTTCTGTGCAGTTTGCAGCACTGAGGCCTCCACTATCTTTTCTTACCTAGGAGGCACATTCTCTTAAGCCTATTGCTCAGTGGATATTGGGGCTTCAGCTGTTTGTTCTTGTTGTATTGGCTGCCCCTCTTTTTTCCCTTTTTCTTACTGTTCTACTTGCTTTTTTGCTTGCTGTTCTGGTATAGGAGGTGGCTGTTCCTGCTCCATCTGCTTCCCTTTATCCTTGCTTGATTCCTGTTGAACAGTTCTGGCTGCTTGCTGCTGGGCTGTAGAGGATGAGGCAGCTGCTCCAAGTTGCCTTTGATAGGAAGAGGAAACCTGCCCACAAGTTTCCAAGTTAGCCTCTTTCTCA
>APFE030801721.1:0-15304 GCA_000404065.3 Pinus taeda
AAAGAGGAAGGAGAAAAAACCCTATCAGAAGGAAAGTGTTCAGTTAAATGAAACATATGCATGTGGGAATGTACCTGAATTTCATGAAGAAATGACATATGAACATCAATTTAAGCTTGACTTATCACTGTCTAGCATAGAAATATTGAAGAATGAAAACAAAGATCTGAAGAAACTAGTGGATGAACCAAAAACAGTCCCCATCTCAAATCACAATTAGCAGATGAACCAAAAACCCATACATCAGGCACTCTGTGGACCCACCAGGATTATGAAATAAAATGCATAGAGTATCAGGTCCAGAAGCCCCAAATCGTAAATCACAATCGGCAAATTACAATCAGCTTATCGACCCAAATATTTGCAATAACATCGGACCCGCCGGGGTTATAAAATACAATGGATAAAATATCGGGTTCAAAGCCCATCGTAAAATCGCAATTGTGGATCCCAGGGTGGTACTCCATGTGACTGCTCCTGCTGTGATTTGCAATTGTGATTTGATCGCATTACAACCTTGGCTCTGTTGGGGGCTAATTCTTTAAAAATTGTTCCTCCTTCGACCTAGAATATGTGATTTCGCAATTGCGGTCGAGATCCCACCAGGGCCAATTCTCCTTAAGATGCTTCTTCCTTTTGCTCTGATATGTGATATACAATACCAATCGTAGCCTACCACTTGGTGTTTCCCCATTCGCTGAGAGTGTCTACCACATCACTCCTCCATCCACTTGGACAATTCAAATATAAAAGTTGACCTACTCTAACTTCTTTATACCAACTTGGATTCGAGTGTTATTCACTCCGTTGGAATCATGATGACGAGCACTTCGATCCAATGCTAAGTTTATCTAGATCCTGCCACTTCGAGTTTTGAGCCTTTTACCATGCCACTAGTACCTTTTGAAGATCCACCTAGATCGAGACTAGGTCGTAGCATCCCCAACTGGGATTGACATTTTGTCAAACACTTAACATCGATGCAACCTTCAGGTCTAGGATACAAGACAGAGCATAAATGACTGAAAGAACTTATGAAACATAACTAGAAGGAACACCTCCTTCTCCATTGAACTATTATATCATCAATTAGGTCTTACATCCATCCATTTAACAATTACAAGTAAATAGATGAAATAAACATGACATGAACCATTTATTTAACCATTCTTATAACTAGCATAAAACCATATAAATATCAGATATATGTCAGCCATTAAATCCATATATAAACCATTGCAAAATTAAAAGAACTTAAGTTTTTCTTAACCATAGGAAAATTTGACCATGTTTGAGACTTCGACGTAACTACCAGGTTTGGGAACTATTGTTGTTTCTATTTTAAATCGGTTGATCTTCCCTATTTTTGATTCGTTAGTCTTTTTATTTCTATTAATTAGTGAAAGCTACACTTGATGTTCTCCAACATTTTTTTGAGTTGAAAAACTAAATATTTTTAATCAAATAAAGTTATTACTATTTTTATTATAGCAAATTTATTAATAATTTATTGTTTTGAATATGTAAATGATGAATTATACATATATATGTATATATAGAAGGAGGAAAAATTAGTTTATCATATGAATTGAATTGATTAGAATAAAAGCTTACCCCGGTGTTAAATTTATTTGGAACCATGTTTTTAAAGTTGCAGAGTTATGTAAGTGTAAGATATTTTAAAGTTATGGAAATGGAGAGACAATTTATCACATTCAGAACAGCCATTCCACTCCAAGAAAACAGAAAACAACCTGACTTGTGTGACTTATCACATTCAAAACACCAATTCCATTGGGATGGAGTACTCATCGTTTGATTATTTATAAGAATCCAAAATATGCATGACAAATAGTGTAGTGTAGTATATTTACATTTGCTGGAGTTGGGAACAATATAATTGTTTAAATTAATAATACACGTGGGAAATCTATATATATTTTTAAAATAATAATAAACGTGGGATATATATATTCACGTGTGTTTTGAAGCATATTTACAGCATTTATGGAAAAAGTATTCTAATACCGTTGTATCTATAATGGATGTATTCTGAGATTGATTTATCATAAGCAATACAGTATGCCAAGAAATTATGGCAAATTTGCAATGATGTATATATTATGGAGAGAAGTCACATATACACACAGCATATTGCTGCTATGAGAAGTTTCAATTTTCCTTTTCCTTAACATCGACTCTTTTTGCTGCTCGCCTGATTTTTTTGATGTGCTTGTGTTGCTGCTTCTCTAACAACCACTGGTGGCGGGTATTTTTTATAAAAGCCCCCGAAGCCTCATCGATATCCTCTAACAACGTCCACTGCTGCTGGGTATGTTCCATGTACGCTTCAGCAGCCTCGTCGACTAACAACCACTGCAGATGGCAATTTTTTATGTAACAATCGATAGCTTCATCCATATCATTATCTTCTTCAGTAGCAGTAACCTGATCATCATGATGGATATAATAATTAGCATCCGTGGGCACCTCATTAAATATGTCTTTCTCAGCAGCAGCAGCAACAGCCGACTCATCGACATCTTCTTCAGCAGCATTATTAGGAGCAGCGTCATCAAGAGCAGCATCATCAGGAGCAGCATGATTAGGAGCCCCGTCAGCAACAGGAGCAACAACATGATTAGGAGCCTCTTCTTCAGCAGCAGCATCTACATGATGATGATGATTATTGGTGGTGGCGATCTCCATCTCATCTTCTTGTCATTCGAATGCCCATTGCTTCCGCATCATTATGATAAAAGCATCCGCTGACTTATTGATATCATCACTATTATTGATGACATCACCACCTGAAAATATTCCATCTTCATAATTCGCCTCCTTTAACTCAATTTCTGCATTCTTCTTTTTCTTGCCATTATTGGCCTTCTTCTTCTCGTGCATTTCCGCATTCTTCCTTTTCTTGCCATTTGGAATCACTTTTCTTACTTTCTTAATTACTTGGACTTTTAGCAGCCCCTTGGGCAGAGCTATCAACGCTTGCTTTGCAAGCTTGAGAGGGGCACTTAGCTTATTCATGACCGCTATCTTACTAATAGAACAGCGTGCAGTGCAGTGAGAAATAACTCGCAGGCTGCTGGCGGTAACAAATCAAAGGAGGTGGATTTCAGAGTATGCAGCCACGGGAATAGGAAAAAGGAGGTGGATTTCAGAGTATGCAGCTAAGGGAGCAGAGAAGAGGAGGTGGATTTGAGATCAGTAGAAGAAAAGGGAAATATCAACAGTATTTCCTGGTCGTCGCTCAAGTCTATGTCGAAAACTCTTCCTCCTGCTTGTTTGTTAAGTGTATGTCAAGTCTATGTTCAGTTGTTGGTTAAGTCTAAGTCTTATTTGTATTTTGTTAATGTGCATGTCAACTCTAAGTCGGAAAATTGTATCGGACGTGCAGGTGAGTTGTGGTTGCATGCCCTCCAGCTTCCACAAGCCAAAAGCATGAGATGATTATTGGTAAATATTAATCAGCGTTTTTTGCAACGGCTGAAAACCTATCGAAGCATGCCACGCTGTCTGATTCAATCCGGTTTTGGTGATTTATTCCGGCCGGGAGCCGACGATCTGTATTTCTAGGAGTTCGCTGCCCTATGTGGATCACCAGATTGATGGAAGTCATGGTATTGAGAAGTTATGATATTGACAAGTGCCAGTGATCCCGAATTAATTTAAGCTCTCCTTTGACGGAGACGAAAAACCAATAAAGACTAAAGATTTAATAAATAATCAACCAAATGTACCTATATCTTCTTTCATCGTTGTTTCAATATCCAAGTTTCATAAAATATTTTATAAAATTTAATAAAAGATTTCAAATATGCTAAGTTTACTTCTGTGTGTTATTAGTTATTAATAGTAATTTAATAGAAGATTTCAAATATGGTAAGTTTACCTCTGTGTTATATGACTTATTATTTGCTTAACCTTATTTTTATTGTAATTTTTTAAATTATTAAGATAATTAGATTAATATTTTATTTTACTTACTTTCAAATTATTAAGATAATTGGATTAGTATTGTGTTTAAATTTTGCTTTATTATAATTTTAAATTATTAAGATTATTAAATTAATATTTTTTTTACCTTAATTTTATTATAATTTTAAATAATTGAGTAAATAAAAAAAAAATTGTAATTTAAGATATTTTTTAAGTTTTAAACTAACATCCTCATTGCTGCCCTAGGCGTTAGTATTTTTATTATTTTTGTGTCGTTAATATTTTAGTATATTTTGTAATACTAAGTAGAGTATAAATCCAATGAGTCCAAAATGGGTTAGTATTTTTTATTATTTTTGTACGTTAATATTTTGTAGTACTAAGTGGAGTCTAAGCTAAATGAGTCTAAAATGAGTATAGTATTTGTACTATTTGTATCCTTAATATTTTAGTATTTTTTGTAATACTAAGTGGAGTCTAAGTCAAATGAGTCCAAGATGGGTATAGAACACAGTCCTAATGGAAAACGTGTATAGAAATTAAAGGAATAAAATGATGAAATTAATATTTTTCAATTTAAAATATTTTAAAGTTTTTATGTTTTTTCAAGTATATTTTTTTATAGAATAAGTTAGAAATTGATGAATTTAATTGTTATTTCTCATTTTTATCTTTTCTAATATTTAAATAGAAATTTTAGTTTAACATGATTCTATGTGATTAATGGAAATTTATCTTTTACCAATTTTAACGTAAGTTAAATACATCATTGAAATTTCCAAAAAAAAAATCTTATAACTTAATAAAATAACCAATTATTATGTTACATAATACACTGTGTAATTCAATAAAATTGTCGGTTATTATTTTACATAATTTATTAAAGACAATACATTTACGTTTTAAAAAATTTAATAATGCTTTTATATTATATCAACAACTTGTGTATTGTGTACTATATATTATTAGGCATGGGTAAATATATAAGCATGGGTTTAATATATCTTTACATGATATAGATAAAGAAATTAATTCATTAATTAAAAATGAATTCATACACATTGTTCCCATTTATGCATATATATATTAAATGCTTACCATGCATACCACTCGTGAAAATACAACGATGCATATAAATATCATGAAAGTGTATTTATTTATTTCAACGTCATAATTTTATGTTGCAATTTTAAAGAAAACAAAATGGCACATATAAGTGGTGAAAATGTATGCATGTGTTTCAATGCCACGATTCTATGTTTGCTTTCATATTTTTATAGGCATGGCAACACAAATTCACGTCATAATTTTATGTTGCAATTTTAAAGAAAACAAAATGGCACATATAAGTGGTGAAAATGTATGCATGTGTTTCAATGCCACGATTCTATGTTTGCTTTCATATTTTTATAGGCATGGCAACACAAATTCCCTTTTTTCGGTATTTTATAAAATTTTGAATATTTATAATAAATTAGTTACTTTTTATATTTCAATCACTATATTTCAATGTAACCATTCCATTGTTGTGTTGAACTATTTAAACAAATATATCGATGAATTACATAACATGAATAAAGAATATATCGTATATCTATTACTCACTATGATGAAGATGTTGTAGTATTTGTAATATAAAAATAAAATATAATACTTATATAAATTATCAATGTTAAGGACTAGTACTACTCATACATAAAATTTCAAATTGAACAAGAAAACTACTAGGAAATAAAGGAGATTTCTTCTTTAACCTTTGTGAATTATCTTTGACATCAAGATATATTATTTATATATATATATTATATATAATATATATATATAAAAAAGTTATCAATCTACACAAGAGAAGTGAAGGTAAGATAATCAAACAAAATTCAAAACCAAAGACAAATACTAATGCAACTAAGGGGTTTTTTCTTGACCCAAAATTTTGTAGTTTAGTGCAAGTCTAATGGCCATATAAGTAAGCTATGTTTTTATATTTAGTATAGTGAGACATATATGTAATGAAAAAAAGAGAAATTGTATAAGAGGAAGGTGTTAGGAGCTCTAGGGGGGCTTTTTCTCTATCTAGATCATTTCTCTAAAATTGCATTATAATACAATATCAACAACCTAAGATCTAAAAAGGACCCTATAGGGGTATTACTAAGAGTAAGAGAAAACCATAAATGAAAAAATTAGTTACTTCTAAAAAAAGTGTAGAAAACTATTGTTAAAGTTGCATTCCAAGTGAAATAACAAAGCATGAAAACTATGCTAAATGATTAGAAGTACAACCCAAAAAGGTGAATTGATCCAATGAAAAAATAGGGGTCAAAATTTGCATTGAATTAGTGCAAAAATAGGGGTAAAAAACTACGTTATCCCTAAAAAAGATAGTGGAAGTTGACGATCTATTCTCGAGCTATAAATGAAGGGTTCTAACCTAATGTGAAAATAAATAAACCAAAAAATAGAAATACAAACTATGAAATATGGTGTGAGTTGGATATAAGGACCTTCTCCCTAGTATTATCACCAATATGTTGTAGATTTCTTATGAGAGAGAGTGAATTTCAATAGCTTAATACTTGCATGTTAAGTCGAGACAATAATGGTTTTAGGCTTAGAAAAAGTAATCCATACTCTACTCTACAATTTCATCATCAAATTAAAATAAACAACAACTTGAATAATATAAAATTATTATTCAAAATTTAAGACATAAAAAATTTGTTATACATTTCCAACGCCATGTATTTTATTTGGAAATTGACCCAAATGTACATTTTTGTGGAATAACACATTTTACCCAAGATAAATAATGACACATCTTGTCCAAATTGGAAAATAATAGCAACTCATGCTGAGGACACAATGCACCCTTTTCCCAACATGGAAAATCATGCCAAAAGTACATAATGACACCTCATGTCAATATAAATAATGGGTCACACATTAACAAGTACCCTCTTCGCCACTCTCAGATGCATCTTTAAGTATGATCTTCCTCTTCTTCAAGCCTATGGAAACTTGATTCTTCTTCTTCCATTGACGAGTAGTGCAAGTTTTTGGAGACTACAAAATAAATGTCATTTAAATAATTTATTTTCCACAATTTTACCAACAAAAAAATTTACAAAATATGATTAGTATCCTATTGTAGCAGCTGCAACACCCTCCAAAATTTTGTCCTGCATCCAATTTCAGAGCCTTCTTTGGGTTTCCCTTGTTGTTTTCAGGCACTCGGGCTCATCCCATGAGCTCGTGTTGAGTCATTGCACCCTTCTTGGTTGACCGTTCACCATACATATTTTAACATGTTGGTCACAATGTCATGCTTGCAGTCGTGTTCTAGCTATGTTCATGATTGTTTTTGTGTGTACAAGTTGTATTCGCTATGTAAGCATTTTTTCGCACTCACACACGAAATTGTATACAATGTTGCACAAGTATCATCACGGTCATTCAACATTCTATCTCAAGTGTTGCGCTTATCGCTCGCACTCATCGAATAGTCACACTAATTGTATATTGTCTTGATGCTTCGAGGTGTCTTGTCATCAAGTCATGTTGAGTGTGTGTTCGTACGGTCGTGTATGCACAAGTTCACTCATTCACACACTTATTCATTTTGTTGAAACTCTATCGACTAAACCACCCCCAATAGTTGGACCTTCATTGAGATACACTATGCAATCTTAGCCCTTGGTGATCATCTACTGATGCCAAGAGTTATCCAAAGATTGAGGCTGTCACCCAAGCAGTCTACACAACACAATCCTGGAGTCGACTGGACTGAATGTCACCCATAACAATGCAGAAGTTGCTTAGCAAGTCATCTCAATTTGCGTTGCCTGCAAAAAATATATCAAGCTTCTCGTTGGTCAACTAAAGAGTTTGGCTGCATAGTGACCTCATGCTTCACTCCTCCAAAAAATTGTGCAAAAGCTGCCAGCATGCCTGCCTCTGCTGACTAAATAAATTATGCGAACATGAGGGACAGGCACCCGCTACCTGTCACTTCACTGTCCTCGAAATTTACGTAGTTCTTTCAGCCAGTCACCTTGTCAGCCGATTTGCTACTCCTCCTGAAAACTACACAATTTTCATGGGATGTCTCCTAGATGCCCGTCACCCCGCTCAGCCCAAAAAATGTGCAGAGATTTCTTGCAAGATAGCCTCCCACTTCTGCACAGTTTTGGCCAGCAAGCTCCCACAACCCATTGCCATCCCCCTTGGAGAATCTGTGCAGTTTTCACTCCCAATGTCCTCCCTGCTACCTGAACTGCCTCTCTGGAAAAATTGCACAGATTTTCCCTTCAGCCGAACCAGATCCCCCAAATAGTCATTACTGATCAGGACTGCCCATCTCAGCCTCTCAGTGACCTCTGCCCAATTTTCCTTGACAATGCCCGGAACCTACATCCCAACCTAAAATGTACTCTGTGTAGTTTTAGAGCCTTGCCCTCTCTCCCGCTCACCCGCACTCGAAAACGAAAGATGATGCATCATCGTAGACTACTCACACCTCCATTTGCAGATTTTTGTATTCTAACATAAGAATCTTGTGCCATAATTCTTCCTCGTGATGATCCTCGTGAACACCTTAAGAATAGTTTTATTATCTCATCAAATGGCTCATGGGATATATCTACTCTTCCCAACAGGTTCAACATGTTGAGGCAATCATCTCTCATTCCTCATGTATATATAGATATATATATATATTATTTTCAAAATTTCCAAATCCAGATCGTTATGTTTGGATCTCTGTAGATTATAATAGAACCATTCCACATAATCTTCCAAGTTTTCTTATTCCTTCTATGTCATTCTGAATATATCCTATCTTCAATCTCTGGTCCGGCAATAGTTCTAGTATTTTTCCAGGTACGTAGTCTTCATATCTCCCCATGTCCGAATAGTGGAAGAACCTAGTCGCATAAACCATCGTAATTCTACTCCTTTTAGATTGGAAGGGAATAGTTTTAGCTTCTAAACATTTGGAGTATATTCATAAATATTGCACAGAACATCAAACTCAAAAAGGAAAGTACCAGGATCTTCTAAACTCAGTCCTTGGAAAGACGGAAGGGATGATAGAGGGATATTCTTCATGGGAGCCTCTCCCCTTATATGACTTATTGGAAATTCAAAAGTGGTGATAGTCTCATCTTTCTTATCGTTGTTATTATTGTTTTTGTTGTCTCCCATTGAAAATTCTCTTGATTCTTATTCTGGTGAGTACCCTTCTAAAGATTGTTCAGGTGAATTCCCCATGCATAAGGATTCCTATGATAATTATTCATATAGTTCTGGGGTCGATTGTTTTACTTCATTCCCTGAGTTTGGGTATTGGAAAGTGAAATAATTTTCTTCTGATTCTGGTTCTTAATGTTTCCCACTAGTTTCCTCTTGTATTTCTAATCCAAAATCCTAGCCACTAGTTTCTCCTTGTTATTCTTGAGTTAAGTCTTCGGATTTGGGAGTTTGTAAGCTAGTTTGAGGAAAATGGGGTCCTAAAACAGAGGAACCAGATACTCCTGATTTTGATGTAGAAGTAACAACTTTCTGTGGGATTGCTTTTATTTTGTCTGTATGTGGATTTGACTACCCTCTCTCTTCTTTTGAGATCAATTCTTGGATAAATAGTTTTCTCCCTTGATCAATGTTTTTCTTGTTCTTTTTATGACCCATTTTACCCGTAGATTTATTAAAGTTCCTACGTTTCATTTCTTCTTCACTCATACATTCTACAGATGGACCTTACATGTAATTATTTTCACCCTAAGGGCCTCAAGTACTACAGTGGTGAGCCCGCTCAAGTGTGTCAGAGCGATGTGCAGGTTCTTACCTCTCGTGTTACCACCCAGTGTCTGTAAAACTGAGGACACTTTACCAAAAGGAGATCCAAAGAAAACTTTACACGCACTAAGTGTTCTAACTATTACTATCGTGAGCCCGCTCAAGTGCATTAGAGCGATGCGCAGGTTCTTACCTCTCGTCTTACCACCGAGCGTCTGTAAAACTAAGGACACTTTGTCAAAAGGAGATCCAAAGAAAACTTTACACGCACTAAGAGTTAGAAATATTACTTTGGTGAGCCCACTCAGGTGCGTTCGAGTGATGCGCAGATTCTTACCTCTTGTCTTACCATCCAATGCCAGTAAAATTAGAAACACTATAACAAAAGAATTCAAAAGAAATCACTGGCTGACTGTATTAATTGACAGCCTTCCCCACAAACTCGCCAAAATGTTTGGTCATTTTTACTACTTCCAGAACCAATAATTATCAACCAAAGTAATTCTTTTTGTTTCAAAGGTGTCTACACTATCTGTGTTGATACATGTAATAGCCAGGCGAAACAGGAAAGAAAAGATGTCATTGAACACGCTTGCAAGGATTTAAAATACTCTTGCAGAATGGAAATTCAACTTGCAGAAATCAAAAAGTGCATTGGAGAAATGAAATACACTCATCAAGGATAGAATCCACACTTCATAAAAGCTTCAGAATAAAGATTGTGCACCATAAACTATCAAGAATTAAATACATAGAATTAATTAACCTTTTTAACAACACATACAGTAATCTAAAAGTAGAAGCATGTCTATACGACACTGAACATGTACACCGATAATAAGAAATCCACACTTAACACATAAAAGAAATATTTATTCTACTAACATTGTGATCCACGCTAAAGAGGAGGGCCCTTCCTCTCTAGTAGAGTGTAGGAAGAAACGAAGACTTAGTTAAAATATCAACACAAGAATTTATGTAACATCACCAGATATGCTTTGTATTAAGAATGACTGAAGAGTACAAAAATCAGAATATCAATATTTTTATCCTTTTGTTTGTCTACATCCTTACATGAGACTAAGATCTCTTTATAAATCCTTTTACAGTGTCCCGAAATTGAAAAAACAACAATCATGAGAATCTATGATTCTCTTGTTGATTATGCAAACATAAGTAATTTAAAAAGATATAAATTGTTACAAGTTGTTTCAATGAATATCATTGTGGTTACACCACTCCTGTCTAGACACCCAGTTATAACCACCCATATTTTCATTACTTTATACGACTTTTTGATTGTTGTCTTTGAAATTAAAAGCTAAGGTCCTGAAAATGTGTGGTGTAACAACAACTTCATGGTGTAACAAAAAGATATGACAATCCAAGGTGTAACATCAAACAATGACAATCTCGAGGTGTAACAACAACTTTAACCATGTAGTAGCAATGAATAACAAAAACCATCCATCCATGGTCATCAGTAATTATGGTAGTACCTAAAATAAAAACAGTCTAAAGAACTCTTCAAAATAAACCCTAGTTAGTCATCCCAAAAAAAGCATCGTTTCATTCAATATTTGGAAGAAAACAATGTAATAATAAGTCAAATAAAAGATTGCTTCTTTATTAGAGGGAGTGACATTAGACTAGGGAGATTGTAGGTTCAAATCATGAAAAATGGCCTAAAATGGGGAAAAGGATGCCTGAAATATCCTTAAGTATTGCACCCAATAGACAACAGAAATGCACTCAATTGAATGAGACCTTGATTGGATCCCTACTAGCCATGACAGGAATTTCGTCAAACATATCACAGATATGTAATCTACAGGTGTAAATAACATATCTGAGAATAGGGGTCTCATACTTAGCTTATAATCACTAAGTAGCATTGATGCCTCAACACATTAATTCTCACTTTCATCCATTAGATCACAGATACATTGATCATTCATTTACAAGTAAAAACATGATGAGGTTCATACACAACTATTGTTATAAAGCACACATATAACCAACATAATAAGAATAGAAATAGCAATGAAATCAAAGCCATATAAACCACATAGAATCCAGTATAAGACTCATATAAATACAAGAAGAAATAACCTCATATATATGATTCCAAATCCAAACTCGAGATGGGACCTCTACATTCTACCTGACTAAAGAATGGTTGAGCCAAATATCTCTTCAGCCATTCACCCCCGTGCCATATTCCAAGCATGAATGTGGGATCTCATAGAACACATTAATTCAAGATCATCCAAGGTTTCGAGAGGCCATCTACCTCAACCCATAAAATAGTGATTCCACATCATAGTTGGACATCACAAAACCATCATCAGATCGATCTCTATCCAAGCCTTCCAGGGCTCCAGAGGTTTTTTTCCAACCAAGGCTCCAAGACTAGTAACTCAACCCACAGCTGGCACTGGGCTCCAGAGAGTTTGTCAAACCAAGACACTGGGACTAGTAACTCAACACACTAAGGGCTCCAGAGCGCTTTTCCAACCAAGGCTACGGGACTAGTAACTCAACCCAAGTTATTACAGGGCTCCAGAGAATTTTTCCAGCCAAGGCTTCAGGAACTAGTAACTCAACCCAAGCAAAGGAAACATTAGAATGACCCAAAATAAAACAAGGAAATAAACCCGCAATCTCCATGGCTATCTAGGAAATGGCAAGGCTAGGCAATCCACTATCAATCTAGGAAATCCTCCATGCCAGTGACACATCATGAACAATCATCCACATGCATATGCCATGCATGCCAAAAGTAGTGAGGAAAATATACATGCAACTCGATACGTACAAGAAAATCTCGTTGTAGATATGGATCCTGATGTCCTCTTATGCTTTCCTACTCCTCCTTTGTCTTCTTGCTCCAAAAATCTAGGTATTCCACACCCTCTTATAGTGCTCCATGAAAACTCTAAGTATCCAAGAATATGAGAGGGAGAGAATAACGACAGAGCTCCAAAACTAAACTGAAAAAAAAATAATACAAACTAATCATGAGAAGCCTTTTAATGAATGAGGCATTAGCCATTTCCTTTGATAATTTCTTTAGCCATTAAATAGTCACAAGTGATCCCCATCACTAGGATTTTGCCCAACATTCAGCTTGGAATATGTTTCCCATCAACCGTGGTTATTATTTTTCCTTTATAAAGTTTTATTACATTAAATTTTCACCAAGGATGTTACAAAACACTCCCCCTAGGGGGCACCTCGGTTTTCAATAACACCTATAACCACAAAATTCCTGTAATAAAAATATATTGTCGATGGAGCTTTATAACTTAGCTTGATGTAGTATCTATAATGATCAACCTACTGAGAAGAAAACCAGCATGAAAACATAACAACAAAACATCATAATGACATGACACCCATACTAGTTATTGGAGATTTATAACATAGTCCATGGCGGTATTTACATCCATATACATATGCACATATACCAAAATCACCAAACATATACCAAAACACCATGCCAAAACTCATTTTCCTCAACTGAAAAACAAGGAAAGATACATAGCTCGCATCCAATCTGCCATCTCCCATGTAGCTTCATCGGGACCAAAGTGATTTCATTGCACTTTAACTTGCTTGATTGCTTGGTTTTGGACCATGAGCATGTTGAAATGTGGCAACAAGAATATACCAATTTTAATTTGTCCTTGAATTAAAATTTGAATTTAGTCTCTCCAGCTGCTTGAAAAATAATTAATTAATTCATATTGAGTTAATTAGTAGGAGAAACTCAAGTTAGAAGTATTTATGAAGTCATGCAACAGTTATCCCTTAAATTAAGGAGACTATCCCTTAATTAAGGAGATAATATTGAGTTATACTTGAGTTGTAATCAGTTACCTCAGTTTACTGAGTTAAGTCCAGTTAAATTAGTTCCAAACTATTTGAGGAACTAATTGTGAGTTATCAGTCAGTTGATGCATGCATGCACTCAACTAGTGTACTCCAGATAACTGAAGATTCTCTCATCGTTAACTCATGCATGTCTATTCTGAGAAAGACCCAGTTGAAATCAAAGATAGGGACAATGTACTATTAGTTGCATGTGTTTTCCTATAAACAAAACTCATGCATGCAGAAACAATTCATTCCTTAAGGATTGTGCAATTTTACAAGGTGTGAGATCAATGTGAGAGATTAGTGTTCCACTTGGTAGCAGGAGGATCACCTAATTAAAATTGCGCAAGGAAATAGGAGCTTGGAGGGCAGAGGAGAAGGATTATGAGAAGTCTATTTTGCCTGTGAGCATCTGTGAGGATTGTACTGAGAGCTGGCTAGCTATGAGAGCTAAGGCTTTGTGTAATCCTTATATATTTCCACCTTGTGTGATAATATAGATAGTGGGGTTTTTAGCTGAGGCTTTCCTCTGAGTATTCTTCTGTGTTTTCATGTGCATTGATTCTTCTTCTAGTTATATGTGTTCATCTTGATCCTGCTCAAATATTTTAAGCTTCCATAAATTAATTGTAGAAGTAGGTTAAAGTATTTTTCTTTGGTTATATTGCATTATCAGGTTAATCTACAACCAGAATTTCTACATGGTATCAGAGCAAAGGTTATCGGAGTTGTGAACAGTATATTGAGAAGAGAATTCAAAGTTTGAATTTCGGGGTTATAGGTGCAAAATCGAATTCTTATGATACTTGAAGGTTGGCCAATGGCATTCAATGGCTTGAGAGTCGAGAATGCCTTGGATGGTAGCTCAAATTACATAGCATGGAAAGATCACATGGAGGCTATATTAGAAGACAACGGCTTGAAGGAATTCATTGATTAGGAAATCCAAAAGCCATCTCCAAATAATGCACAAGAGTTGGATGAGTGGAAGAAGTGTGTGGCGAAGGTGAGACAAATCATCCTCAAGGGAGTTTGAGACCATATTGTCTCGAGTCTCCATGGGAAGGATACTCCATTTTCAATGTGGAAGACATTGAAGGACCTCTACCAGAACAGTAGCGACTAGAGGAAATTGGCGCTCAAGGATAAGCTTCGAAGAATCAAGATGGAGAAGGGCGATACTATTTCCACGTATCTGAAAAATCTCACCACCTGTAGAGATGAGCTTAGCAGTGTGGGAATAACTACAGTCGATGATGATATGGTGAGCCTCGCTCTCCTTGGCCTTCCAAAGAGCTGGAATAGCTACGAGGACTCTCTGAATGGAAGGGAGAAATTGTCGGATTGGGAACGATTGTGGTTAGATCTCATGCAAGAGGAGATCAGGAGGAGCACACGAGATGGTTCTTTATCCAAGAATGATGTTGAAGAAAATCTAGCCTTAACATGTAAGGCAAGGAAAGGGAAGGGGAAGGCTTCCCATTCCAAACCGAATTATTCTCATGGAGGAAAGAAGTTTGACAAGTCTAAAGTGAAATGTTTTAATTGTCACAAGATGGGACATTATGTGACTAATTTCCCATTGAAGAAGTCCAAGAAGGGATCCTCGAAAGGATCGGAAGGTGAGGCATTAGCCTCTCAGTTCGAAATGGAATTTACCCTCATCGCATGCATGGTGTCA
>APFE030801725.1:11179-23676 GCA_000404065.3 Pinus taeda
CAATAATCTTTGGGTTTCCATGTAGCTTTTGAATTGTTTCCATAAATGTAGTAGAAATTGTACTAGCTTTAAATGGATATGATAATGCACAAAAGTGTGCATACTTGGTAAGTTTGTCAACTACCACCATGATAACACTCTTTCCTTCAGAGTTGGGTAAACGTCTGATAAAATCCATTGAAACCTCGTCCCAACATTGGCTTGGAATGGATAAAGGTTGTAATAGGCCCGGGGTCTTAACTGTTTCAACTTTACTTTGTTGGAAAACCAAACATTCCACCACAAAATTTTGAATATATGATTTAAGGCCATCCCAAAAAAATTCCTTCTTAACCCTATGGTAAGTTTTTAAAAATCTTGAGTGCCCTCCTAAGGGATAAGTGTGCAATTCCATAAGAATATTTTGTTTGAGTTGGGAATTTTTACAGAGGTATAAGTAATCTTTGTACCATAACGAATCATTTTTCCAGCTAAATGTATCAGATGTACTAGAATCTTGTTATAACTTTCAAATACGTGCCCGCACTTCTTCATCATTCTTCCATTCCTCCCTTGCTTCGTTTATCCAATCTGGTTGGATAATAGAAATGGGGCACAACAATGCTTCCACATCCTCATCCTTTCTTGAGAGCGCATCTGCCACAACATTTTGGTTCCCTTTTTTGTAGATGATTTCAAAGTCATAACCCAACATCTTTGTGACCCACTTTTTTTTCTCTTCAGAGGATAATCTTCGTTCTAAAAAGTATTTAAGGCTATCATGATCCATTTTTACCTTGAAGTGTCTTCCCATTAGGTAGGGTTGCATTTCTTAAGTTCGTGTAGTATTTCAAACATTTCCTTCTCATAAATAGCTTTGTGTAAATACTTTCCCTTGATTGGATGACTTTTGAAAGAAATGGGTCTTTCATCTTGCATTAAAACAACACCAATTCCATTTCTTGAAGCATCACATTCCACAATAATGGTTTTTGTGAAGTCGGGTGTAGCTAAGACCAGTGCTTGGCATATTGCCTCTTTAAGATGTTTGAAGGCCTTTGTTGCTTGTGGAGTCTATGAAAATGCATATTTCTTCAATAATGTTGTTAGAGGTGCTGCTATTCTCCCATAATTCTTAAAAAACTTGTGATAATACCCTGTTAACCTGAGAAATCCTCGCAGATGGTTTATGGATGTGGGGATTTTCCATTCCTTAATGGATTTGATTATGCTAGGGTCTTGTTGAGAGAATAAATATCCTAGGGCTTTGCGTCAGAACCCTAACAGAGCAGGAGTAATCTACAGCAAGAAACAAGCATAACACTTAGGCAACATGCTTAAACAAACTAACTATGCGAGGATGAACATACCCGGATGTCCTTTGTTTGGGTAGTTCCAGTAAGGGTTCAAACCCTCTGCAACTCCTAATGATCTTTGAACCTGCAAATCAACCAATTCGAGTACACATAGCATCATATAGATAAATCATTATAGTGAAATCAACTTTATATCATATAAGTAGATGGTTAGTTATACATTGAAATAGTCATTCATATATAAACCATAACAATAATATCAGATGCATAAAAAAGTTGATATTAGGAACAAGATAAAATTTCTTTTATTGTAGAAAACTATAATCAAAACATGGAAAGAGTTCAACCGTCCTCCAGGTCCATCCAGTCCCAGTCTTCAGCAACCTCCTTCCATAACCAGTACCATGACATCTCGAAGCATATGAGAGAACATAAAAACTCAAGGAAACAAGGGTTTCCTAAACTTGGGGAAGTCCTTGCAGCACATGGATTCTTCAGACTTGATTAGAGGATAATCTGAATATAGTTATTCTATCCTTTCTCTCCTCCTTAAGGCCTTCCCATTGCAGTCTTTATACTTCTCCCAAATTAGTTTTTTAGTTGGGAAATAGTTGGGAACATTTGGGCCACAGGCACTAATAGGTAATCAATAGGTAAAACCTGTGATCTCCGCCCATAGTTAAGGAAATTTAATTTTTTAAAGTGTTTTAACACATATATGAGGGTTGGATATAGATTGTCCCACGTGTACATGCTTTTAACACAGGGAAAGTAGCGTACAAGGAGTAAAACATTGTTTTTAAAATATTTGGACCAAGTCTGGAAGGAGGGTTTTCCCTAGGCCATAAACCAAGAATCACAAATACCAAGGGTGATATTTGGAGCTATAATAGATGCCCCCTAATATATGAGGTCGTAAGGGGTACATGATGGCCAAAATCTATTAAGTATATGGAAAGGAAACCTGTCAAAAACTGAGAAGGACTTCACTAAATTTCAGCCTGCCAAGCCAACAAAAGACGATTAGAAAGAAATAACTATCTGAGGTGGGCATACCCATGCTTAGAAAAAGTAAATCATGTCTGCATATCAAGTACAAGGGGATCCACTATGTATACAAGTATAGGGAACTGAAAGTACATAACGAGTCATATGATCATGATCGAACAAGTACATGTTAGAAAATCACATATAAGAAGATGACCAATGATGCTAAAAGAAGAAGTTGATCACTGATGTCAAAAAATGATCCCAAACAGTACCAAATTAACATGATGGAATAAGATGATACTACATCGCAACTCAGATTCTAGCATATAGGATGTCGCTGTGAAGGACTGCAACATATAATGTGGAATGGTGTCAACTGGCAGCAATAGGAGCAACTAACAAGTGAACCAAAGAATGTTGATGCAACTCGAGGTCTTCATCGACCACTGTGATACGTTTCTACACAATGCGAATAAATGATCTGAAGTCGACCATGTGAGAAATTGTTTGATTACCAGTCATTGATGTATACAATTAAAAAACGTGAGACTACTCATCGATAATGAAAATGGGATTCAAGGTACCCAGTACAATCTAACAAGTACAAATAGATGAGCTGAAGTCAAACACCTAGAAGAATCTATCAATAAGGAGACAATGATGGTTTCCCACTATCAATAGCGAAGGATCTGCCACTAATGACTGCAAACCCCAAGGTACTGCCAAATGGACTCTAGACCTTTTCCCTAGAGCAATTAGTTGTAGTTGATGGGGAAAGATCCACTAGAAGGAAGGCATTAAGGCATCCTTCATCAATCTAGCGCGAGTGTAAGACGTAAGCCAATAATGTGGAAGGAATTAGATGAAAAATGATGTAGTAACCCAACCGAAGCACATTTCCGGTGTACACAAGATGTAGCTAGCACACGATAGAAACCCTCTAGACAAACCAATAATGAAAGCTAACACAAAGACGAGGAATCCACCAATAGGGTCAAATGGAAACCAGGGCACTACACAAATCCCAATGTGTGATAATGAATGCTGATGTCGAAAACAAGGGAAATTGCTTAGTCAAAGACCCATGATACTAGTTGATGCTGAGCATAAGGTGACCTATCAATAATGAAAATAGGGCCAAGGCGTGGCTCCAAGCCTATCATTAGAGCAATATGTTTTCATCGATAAGGACAAGACCTGCCAGCAAGAAGTCAATGGAGACCTTCTCAAACCAGCATGAGTAAAGGACCAATATAAATGATGTGATGATAAACAAGACACTGACAACCAAGGATGGCCGACTGAAAAATAGGTCAAGAGACAGTGTAGAGAGGCCAACTCCGGCTTACTTTCCTTGAACAAAAGCACGACTCAATTATGACCATGTGGTAGCATAAGATAACTCTGTATAAGTTCATTATGTGGGAGGCTTGAATGAACTCTCCATATGATTGGAAGAGATAACCAATCGGAGGAGAACTGACTCAATAACAAGGTTAAGGCATACCTAAGTCAAACTAAATCCCGCCCAAATGGAGGAGAGAATTTCTTTTGAGTGCTTTGCTCAAGGGAAACATGAATGACTCTAGCTGCCAACAATATATGTAAATGTTGTCCTGTTCCCTCTTTTTTTTTTTAAATATGTAATTTTTTTGTCTTTTTCTTTAAGATGGGAAAAGAATACAAGAATGCTATAATAGAGTGGAAAGAACGAGTGTCAGTGAAACAGATGATCCAGTTCCTAGGATGGGAAAATTCCTATGCTTAATGTAGGAAATCGAAGCTAGTCAAGGACACTCAAAGGGACGTTCCTTCCATGGGTTTGAGGGTGTGTCAAGTTGCAAAAGCTAAGGGATTGCAAGTTGATTTTTGCAGAAGACATGGTCAAAAAGTGGCTTAAACACGAGTCCAAGTGAAGATGGTTGAAGGCCAAAAGGTGCAAATGGTCAAAATGAAATGCAGTAGTACAAATCAACACAAAGGAGCCTCTAGGGTATAAGGCCAGAACAAAGTGAAGAAGTAAAGAGGAATGAGTCTTCAACGCACAAGTCATGGTAGGACTAGAGAGCACTCTCGAGCCTATTCAATGGAACAACATGGGCAACCAATGTTAGTGAGGTGCTAATTATGATGCCCATGTAAAGGATGGATCTACCATCATGTCATGATTTAAAAATTGGTGAGTGAACATAGCTTACTAACCATAACATGATGGGATTGACCCTATGGCAAGTGTATTGACAAATGGAGGCTAGTATGCAAAATGTAACGGAAAAAATGGTTTCCCTAACCTATATTCAAGTAAGTAAATGATACCTACCATGATGGGTTAGCAGTCATGGAATCAGCATGAAATTTCCAAAAAAGCATCCAAAATGTCCTGAAAAACAGCCTATTCCTGACACTCCAAGCTCACGAGTTAAAAGATTCATGAGATGAAAAAAATCAAGTTTTGAAAAAAATTGACATTTTTAAAGCTTATAAAATGACTTTTTGACTCACCATTTGTACCATTTGTGTAGAGAGCAAAACCCATGGAGAAAAAAGAGCAAGCTTGTCCCCCAAAGAATTGTACCATTCAAATTGCTTCAAAATCATCAGGTAACCCCTAATTCTAGTTTGCATTAATTTATGATTGTTTTTAGAATTTTTTATTGAGATTTTACCATAGGATCTTATGTTAAAAATTTCAATGTGACATATACATGAGTTGGATATTATAAACCCGCGTATATGCAGGCCCTACATGCAACTATGTATGAAAGGGACCCACGTATACGTGGTTTGAAATTTAAACACAAAAACTAATGGTTTGAAATCATTTTTCTTTCAGGATGAAAATCACTTGGAGAGAGGGATCATAATACCATCGATAATGAAGTTATGAATGATCAGCAACCCTTAGATGCATTAAGGGGATGTGGTTTATTGAAATTTTTCAAAATGCCAAATATGAAGGCCAACACGCACTTGCTTGAAATGTTAATCCACTATTGGAGTATCGAACATGATGCTTTTATGATTGATTAAATGCCTTTGAGGATAGAGGTAGAAGATATTTACTTTATCACTGGTCTCTCCCATAGAGGAGAAGTTTTACATTCAACTGGTTGAACACGAGGTAGTCTTTCAATGGAAGACTATGCGCATATATACTATCCGGGGCATCTTGAGAAAATTCGAAGCTGAATTCCAATAAAACATGTAGAGATTTTGTCCCTGAGGATCTTACTGTTCACCATAGCTCGGATAAATGGATCAGCCTCATTGCACCAAGCATCACGACTATCCATGAGCTTGGTCGTGGAGTATCTCATTATAGTTTTTGATTGGTGTACACCTCTTCTTACCAAGATGAAGAGCCAGTTATCCTCCATTCAGAAAGGACAGACCAAGAATTTTGGATATGAGACCATTTTCTACTCCTTCTTAGAGAAGGTTCTAGGGCTACGTCCCAGAGCATAAGTTCCTATTAGTAGCCCCTGAGATCCTCGGATGGGCAGGTGGGCCGACCTGATAAAATGCCTTGGAGGTGGAGACATGCCGAGGACTACTTTCGATGATGAGTTCTTCTCCCGGTGGGAACAACGAATCATTGTTGTGGATGACTATCCCTATGCTGGCATGGATTTCAGAGGAGATCCGGACTTGGTGCTTCCACCAAACACCGCATGGGGAGAGATAGGTAACCATTTTTAAAGTTTTATCCTTTTTTAAGATTTTTTTATGTTTTTTAAATATGAAAGTGAACTTAGAGATATTTTTGATGGGTTTAAAATACTGACATAAGATCATGTTCCAGATGTGGGTCTAGTACGACCAAACAGATTTCTGCGGCACAGGGGTCACAGAAGAGGTGTTGAAGAGGTGGCTGCAGAGATAGAGAGGGTCCTGTATGCAGTCCAATGAAACTTGGTGAAGCTGACTCACCGAATACTGATGGAGGCCATAGAATATCTTCCTGAGGATATGCAGTGCCACGCAACTGGGTTCGCTTTTTTTAGTGTGTGGCCAAAGCAGTAGCCACCTACTTAGCCACTCATCCTAAGCTGGGTCATTAGATATACTGGACATGATTATGGGTATTTAGTCCTGATTTTGTATATTATTTTTGAAACACTTTATGTACACACAGGCGATTTTATGATATATATATATATATATATACAGTTCTATATTTTTGATGTTTTCTTTTTATCTTGATGAATGAATGATATGCCAATCTAATGCTTGATTACCGATAGAATCCACTAATGAATTGTCAGATCGTGGGATGTGCGAATAAGTAATAAAAACAAATGATCTTTGCAACACCCTTACTCTAAAAAATTAGTGTTATAAATAAGGATCCCTAACTCGATAAATGTTAGTCAATTGTGACACTACTAGCTGTGAGTCAAGATACACTACCAACGAATCAATTCCATAAGAAATAGTTGTGGATAGTAAATTAATGATGGCAACATATTCGGCAATATTATTTGACTCAAAACCAATACATACTCCCCTTGAAACCGTCAACTAACAATATGGATAATAAATCACCCAATATGCGAAAGCAATATTTCGAGTGTGCCAACTAGCACCATCGGTGAATCTGAAATAGACCAAGTCATCCATCAACACCTACCAAAGCAAATAAAAAAAGTGTCGATATAAAAGAAAACTCCCAATAGAATATGTACAAAATACAAAATATAGAAAGAAGCCATTTTCTCAGTCGTAACCTAAGAAAAGTACTTCTTGAGGTAGAGCCCATTTTGGGGCTCTGCCAACTTGTTCCCTTCAAAATCAACTAATTCATAAACCCCTTTTTCTAAAACTCGTTTCACTATAAAGGGACCATACCACATAGACTTGAATTTTCCTGCCCCCAAGGCATCTTTATCTTAGTCATAGACCAAGACAAGGTCGCCTTCAAAAACGACTCGTGGATGGATAGCCTATATCCTATTGAGTTTTAACCCTTTTCTTATGAGGCTTATTGATTATGGTGGCATCTCGATGCTGCTCATCGAGATGTTCCAAATGAAGGAGGTGCTCTTCGAGACTAGAGGTCTTTGGAAGGAGCTCAACAACCATCTTAAGGGATGGAATTTTGCACTCAACAGGAAAAATAGTTTCCAGCCCGTAAACTAAATGAAAATGTGTAAAACCTTTGGCAGTCTTTACCAAGGTTCGATAAGCCCAGAGAGCCGGATACAACATGAGATGCCAATTGGAGTATTTTTTGTCAATTTCCCTTTGCTGGATCGTCTTGAGGGACTTATTCACGGCTTTGACTTGCCCATTGGGCTGAGGATAATACGGAAATGAATGCTCCTGCTGGAAGCCTAATTTATGAGCTAATTCAGACATCAGTTGGTTCTAGAAATGACTTCCATGATCA
The DNA here is from genome assembly GCA_000404065.3 of Pinus taeda. Taxonomy (NCBI): domain Eukaryota; kingdom Viridiplantae; phylum Streptophyta; class Pinopsida; order Pinales; family Pinaceae; genus Pinus; species Pinus taeda. Next base: position 18,854 of record APFE030801725.1, read on the forward strand.
GTGAGAATCTCTCTTGGGATACCAAAATGAGAAATAATCTAATTGTGTTGGGTTGTGCTATATTCTTTCCACGACTAGCCGATGTAGTTAATTGGGGGTTAGAAGGGGGGAGGTCACATGGGGTTTGAGGCATACCCGTAACCGCACTTTATGGGGTCTAGGGCAGCGCTCTGGAAAATTTTGGTTTTGGACCCTATGTTAGGTTGGGCGAGCCCACCTATGGTTTTGTGCATGATTTTCACACATGTTTTTTGGACGAGATGTTTTTCGGTCCATGGTATTGGATGCTTCGACATGTATAAATATGTATTATAACATTGAAATGAACATAATGAAAAATCAAGCTGGTAGTCCCAGTTTTGGGATCAAGGAGAAAATATCTGTGTATATGTGTTTTATGTGTTATGCTCTCGCATTATTTATTTTATATGTTTTAGAATTTTTATGCAACTAATTTCTGTATAGGGTTAAAACCTACATTTGGTATCAGAGTTGTTTTGGCTTCAAGGGGATGCCTTTGTTGCTAAGGGGTTTTGCTCGGGCCTATGATAGACCCTATTTAGTGGGAGATCTGCGAGATCGATTCTATTGGTGAAAGAAGATGGCGAGTAGTGGAAAGATAGAGATCGAGAGATTTAATGGTTAGAGTTTTGAATTGTGGAAACTCAAGATGGAGGATCTGTTGGTGGATAAAGATCAGTGGATCATGGTAGATCCAGGTACTAAACCAACAGGAGTGTCCGATGAGGAATGGAAGAAGTTGGATCATAAGGAAAAGAGCATAATATGATTGTGTGTCTCAGATTCAGTGTTGTTGAATGTATTAGGGGAATCTATGGCAAAGGCTTTGTGGAACAAGTTAGGGTCTTTGTACCAATCTAAGTCTCTGGTGAATAAACTGTTCCTGAAAAAATTTTTGTATAACCTGAGGATGAAAGATGGAGACTCGGTGACAGAGCATATGAATGCATTTAATACGGTGGTAAGTTAGTTAGCATATGTTGATATTAAAATTTTAGTTGAATATAAGTGCATCAGTTTGTTGTGTTCTCTACCAGATTTGTGGGATAGTCTGGTTATTGCAATAGGTAGCAATGAAACTGCCTTGCAATTTGATGAAATAATCTCATCCTTGCTGACGAAGGAGATGAGATGGAAAAATATGGAGAACTAGAATGGTGATGCCTTGTCTATACAAGGATGGTCCTAGAATAGAAACAAAAATATGTCATCGAGTGGGAGATCTAAATCTAGAGGGAGATCTAAATCTCGAGGAAAACTTGTAAAGGTGGTGTGCTAGAAATGTGGAAAGGAAGGGCACTACAAAAGGGATTGTAAATCTAAAGCTCCTAATAAAGGAAAGGGATCTAATGATGCTCCTTTTGCAGAGGAAAAAACCACCTCAGATGAAGGTGGGAATGTGTACTTGGCTTCTTCAAGTAGACATGTAGATCATGAGGCATGGTTGATTGATTCAAGTGCATCCTTTCACTTCACTCCCCATAGAGAGTGGTTTTGTGAGTATGAGAAATATGATGGTGGTGATGTTTTCTTGGGGGATGACAGGAAGGCTAGAATCATTGGTCGCGGAAAAGAAAGTTGAAGTTGCAAGGTGGAAGGGTTAGAACACTTCTGGGTGTTTTGCATATTCCTGCATTAGCCAGAAATCTGATTTTTGTAAGCAAGTTGGATGATGTAGGTGTAAAAATAATGTTCGAGAAGAATACTTGCAAAATGGTTCAGGGAACACAGGTATTGACGTAGGGAGTCTAGATTAGAACTCTATACAAGCTACAATGTAGCATTGTTATTGATGGGTGTAACAATTCTATGGTTCCTGAAAATGGAGCATAAAATCTAGTGGTCTCTGGAGAGAAGACCATGTTGCGGCATCAAAGGCTTGGACATATTGGAGAGAAGGGCCTTCAAATACTTCATGGTAAAAGTATGGTAGAAGGTATGAGTAATAGCTCTCTGGATTTTGATTTCTATGAAAATTGTGTATACGGGAAGCAGAATTGGGTGAGTTTCCCTTATGGTAGTAAGAGGGCGAAACAGATATTGGAGCTTGTGCATAGTGATGTGTTTGGACATGTGAAGGTTCCATCACTGGGTAATTTTGTGTACTATGTATCATTTATAGATGACTTCTCACGGAATACATGGATATATTTCCTTAAGAAGAAATATGAAGTCTTTGACAGGTTTAAAGAATTTAAGGCTTTCGTGGAAAATCAAACGTAGAAGAAGATAAAGATGCTTAGGACAAATGGTATAGAGTTTTGCAGTAAGGATATTGAAGAATTCTATAGGAAGTGTGGTATATCATGGTAGAAGACTAATACATATACACCTCAGCAAAATGGATTTGCAGAAAGAATGAACAAGACATTGATGGAAAGGGCAAGAAACATGCTCAGTGGTGCCGGGTTAGGATAGGAATTCTAGGCAAAGGTGGTGGATATTGCATGTTACCTGGTCAACAGGCCACCTTCATCAACGTTGGAGGATAATACTCCACAAGAGGTATGGACTAGTAAGAAACCCTCTCTTTTACATCTAAGGGTATTTGGATGTGATGCCTATGTAGATGTTCCAAAGGAGAAATGAACCAAGTTAGATAGTAAATTTGAAAAGTGCATATTTATTGGGTGTAAGTATGGTTTAAAGGGGTATAAGCTTTGGAACCCAGTAACAAGGTGTTATAGACATATTTGGGCACTGCAACCCCAATCACATATGTCCATAAACCAAGGGCTTCTAAGTCCCTAAAAGTGTTATTTCATACCCTAAAGGAACAAGGTCAGCTGATTACATCATCTCCCAGAAGTTCTCCATGAAAAACTACTTAGAACTGCTCAAAACTGGATCATCTCACTTGCTCCATGGTCAGGGTGCGATGCATCGCACCTACTACACATGGGAGGTGCGATGCATACTGAAGATTCCTTCTATAGGGTGCGATGAGCGAGAATAGACAAGTGGCAAAGACAGTTTGCTAAGTGGATGATCAAGGAATCTTCTAGAAACTTCTCATATGACACCTGCCTCTCAGAATTTTCCAAGGGATGAGTAAGAGATCAATGAAATCTCCAAGTGGAGCCAAGAATTATCAGTGGAATGACATTAATAAAAAACCCAGAGCTGACTCACACCTCTGCAAATATCTATATATGGATCCCTCATCCCAGAGATCCAGAGGTTAGAGGCTCGAATATTGTATCTTGTAAGGAAGTGTTGTTGGTTTCTTGGTGGAATATCATAGTGTTGGGTGATCTAAGCTTTTAATGAGGTGAAGAAGGGCTTTCATGCTGGGAGGATGATGCTGGGTCAAATCAATGGGTTGTAATCCTCTCTTCTAATATCTATATCAGTAAAGTTATTCAAGTTTTCCTCCACATTCTTGTATGTTTGCTAATATATGCATGTATGTGGTCAATATATATCTGGTCCTATATTGTTTACGACTATAGATCTCTGCACTTTGAAGGTATTATGCTGATTTGACTTTATAGGTACTCTTTGAAGTGGAGTGGTCAAGGGAGGAGTGGCAAAGATCTGTCAAAGGGGAGAAGGAACAAGCAGAGAACCAAGCGAAAGATCGAGGTTGGTATTCTTTGCTCTTCTCCTATCTACTTCTTGTAAAGGAATACGAAAGTAACTTTAATCTATTTGTTTCTAAGATAGCTACCCTTCCTAGTGGGACTAGCAGCTCTGCATAGACACTAGATTTATCGATAACAAAATGGTGACTCCACTGGGAAGCAATTAGTTTGTTTGCTTGTCTATATTTGTTTGCTTTATAAACTTACAGATGGAGCCTGAAGTCAAGCCAACTAGCCTTCAAATTGCATTTGCTATGCAAGTGCAAATTATATCAATGTTGCTTCAGTCTATCTTCGGGTTTTGTTTATAAACTAAACAATTGATTTGAAAACATTCTAATTGCCTTGGTGGTGGCTCAAGTAGCCTCATTAGATCAGCCCCTATGATTTACATTTACTGACTATCATTTTCTTGGCTTAAATCCCTGAACTAAGCTGCAAACTATGACCCAGAACCAAGTTGAAGTCTCGTCCCTGGACCATTTAACATTCTCCTCTTGGGAATCTGGATGCATCGCACCTCCTGTGTGTAGTAGGTGAGATGCATCGCACTTTCCCTGTGTTACAGGTGCGATGATAAGATAAGACCTCTTCTGTTTCCAGATTTTGGTTTTTTGTTCACTCTCTTCAGCTTTATTCAGGAGTTTTGTTGTCTGTGATCAATATACCTCTGTGGAAACTCCCTTCCTTTGCAGGATTCAGCCTCCATAGTATAAGGAACTGTAAATGTTTTTATGTATCGTGCGTCATTTACGGTTCTCTTTTACAAAGAAGTAGTGTAATCAAGATGCCGTCTTTTGATTTGAAAATGTCACAAGTGTTGTTTTCAGTCAAAGAAAAGAATTATATTGTTCTTGATGGTTGATTACACTATTACTCTTGTATTTGATTTGAATTAGTAGTTTTTCAAGTGTCGAAAGCAATTTTCAATTCAAAATCGCAAAGTGTCGTCATTATCTTCCTTTCATTTTTTGAAAAGAAAGTCGTTAGTACTGTCACTTGAAATGATTCAAATTTGTACTTAGCATTCTTTTTGTCATTCACACATTAAGAAAGCAAAAACAAATACATGCCTGTGCATTTGCATTTAGATTTATTGTTGATTTTGATTTGGGACAGTGCATCTAGGGTGTGCTCTTTGCTCTATGTTGAAAGAATCTCATTTCTCTTTCCTTAGTAGCTAGGATTTTCATTGCAAAAAGAAGATTAAACGATTGT
>APFE030801725.1:23874-43107 GCA_000404065.3 Pinus taeda
CTTAGATTGCATTTTAGGAATTGTATATCTACATCACGTGGTGAACCTGAAAGGCAAACTTCTTAAGAAAGATCAATTGTAAAATAAATTCAATGAACATAAAAACGCTTTGGAACCTAAAGCACAACATTTAGAAGTCTAGTCTAGAGACATATTCTGGCGTCGTAAAGCCTAGTAACTATTGCTTTCATCGTAGGTTGGGTGATTCCTCCTCTTTGAGACGACAAGTGCCAATATGAACTTGTGCTCCCACGTACCGTCGAGTATATATTTGGAGACCATACTAGGCTATATCCTTTATCCTTAAGAAGCCATGTCGGCCGCCCTATCGATCGCAATGCACTGAACACAACATTCGGGAAGATTGACTACCGTACCATAAAAAGTATTCTGTAATTTTGCGATTGGTTTGGTAATCCCTCTATCTAGATTTCTAGAGTAGTCTCTTTCATTCCTTTTTAGACTCCTTAAAGGAAAAGGTCCATCTGAGCACGTGTCACTTCAATCTCATTAAAAATCGAAGGTGACTAGAGTCATCTTTTGCTTTTTCTCGACTCTAAAATATTGAAAAAGCAAGTTGTGTCAAAGCATCTAAAATTCATTAAATTTGGAATTATTTTTCCCCTTTATTTTCAGTTGATCAAATAATCTGCAATCGTGGAAGAAATTCAATCGAAACCCCGTCGTTCGCAAGGCCTACAAGTCAACCGTCTTTGACTCCGAAAACAAAACTATTCCAGACAAAGAGAACTTGTTTAACCGGATCAAAGTCCCCTGGTTTGGATGGAACAAGTGTTCCGACATCCCCAGAGACTCTGGTTACTCCAAACATTTTTGGTATCCATGCCTTTACAGAAGAAATTCTGCAGCCACAAGAGGACATTAGAACTGATCCTAGTGTAACGGTAAACACTTCTAGTCCTAAACTGGCTCCATCTACAATTGATTCAGAAGGTGTTATTCCCCAAACATCTGTCGCTGTAGAATCTATACCTTCTTCGGCACTGGAAATAATTTACGGACCTAACGGTCTACCTCTCCCACCTGGTTTGATTTCTATAGAAGAGATTGTGGAGGATCCTTCTTCCAGTACTCCATTGCATTTTGGAGCCGCGTTCACCCTATATCTTTCTTCATTAGAAGTTAGTCTTCCTTCATCGCAAGTTCCTATAGAATTGCTAGGAAATCTCTTGGATAGAATAGACATGTTTGAACAACCGTTGCCATCTAGGACTGTGTCATCTGACGCAGCAGTAGCAGAACCTCTTGCTGCTACTCCAACAATGTTCACTGGTATACCATCTATCCTAACTAGCTCTCAACCGCTAGATGGAGTCCATCCAGGAACTGTTTCGACAGTATGGTCTGTTCCCGTTTGTTCATCTGGAATAATATTTGGAATCTCTTATGTTGAGTCTAAACAAATTGATCCTTCACAATAGTATCAATTTAGGCAGTCCTATCCCCAAAGGCTAGTTGTTCCTTTGAGCATTGAATTGCCACCATATGGGGGCAGTATACCCTTTCATTGTTTCCGGGAGAACAACCATATGAGAGTTCGCAACAAAATTTGGGTCATGCTGGAATTACATCCAGTGGTTGGGTGCCAATATTGCCTCAAAAACCAAGAGTTGTATACTTAATGCAAAAAAGCTTACCTGTGTCAAATATCCCCACTACTCTAGCCATTGTGATAGTGTTGCAAGTACAAGCGTTGCCTGTTGTATGCCAACCTCAAGTTTCTCAGGTTGCAATACAATAGCCTCTTGTCTCCACAACACAACCACAATCACCGATAAGTGGCTTCCTAACCGGAGCGACCCAGGTTCAAATGGGTACTATTACCCCTCATCTTGGTCAAATATCTAGTATTGGACAATAGAAAATGGTTTCACAACCATGGCTAGTGCAATATCAACAACCACAATTCCAACAAGTTTACCAAGGATCTGAGCAACAAATATTTGCAAGTAATGGGAAGCCGTATAATCAAAACGGTCAACATCAATCATTTCATCGTGGTTATGCCCATCAACCTTACCAAAGTTATCAACATCAAATGCATTATGCTAGTATGCAAAGATCCACTGCTCAGCCGATACCATCCTATCCTGGGTATGCTTCACTGAACCTGAATCAACAGTTGCCCTTTGTGGTGACTTTAGAGTTACTAGATCTGAATCGGCTAACAAAAAATCCAATTTCTTATGCCCCTTGGTGGCCAGCGATTCCTCATAAACTTCCATCAGATATTCCTAAATTTAATGGAAATACGGGTGAAGACCCATCGAATCATGTGATGACCTGTCATCTGTGGTGTTCATCCAATACTCCAAATGATGATTCGATTAGGCTTCACCTTTTTCAACGAATGTTAACTGGTTCGGCAGAAAAATGGTACATTGAATTGCCTAGAGCTTCATTTGATAACTTCATCACCCTTGCCACAACCTTTTTAACGCATTTTCAATTACCTATAAGGTATGAAACAAGAACATAGCTGCTTACCAATTTCAAATAGACGTCAGCCACTCATATATCTGATCATATCCATAAATGGTGACGTCGTCATAGAATGGTAAAAACATATGTTCCTGATCAGCTGTTAGCTAAATGGTTTATTAAGTCATTGTTACCTTCTATCACAAAAGATGTGGCAAAGGGAGGGGTCGTCACTGAAGAGCAAGTCATTTCTCGTGCACAATATCTAGACTTGATCTATACTCAGTCTGACACGCTCTATGACAAAATCCCTGATGCTCCTAGATCAAAATTTTCCATTCCTCCTCCTCCTAAATAAAAAAAAGACTCTCATGCCGATGATGGTGTGATAGGTATGACTAGCACGAAAACCGTAAAGGCTACATCTAAGAAAGCCCGCACGGTTTCCAGTCAAAATGCAAATGAAGAACTTCTTGCCTCGGAGGTTAATTCCATGTCGACTGACAAGGGCAAACAACCGAAGCAACCAGGGGGAAAAAAGAAAAAGAAAAGGAAAAATAAGAAGCAGGATAAGTCATCTCCTGAAAGACCTTCTGCAAACCCTTCTGGGCAAAGGAAACCCCTACGGGTGTCAGATATGTGATGAGGATCATAGGACGAGAGATTGTCCACATAACGCTGAAATTAAGAAATTCTTTAAGAGTTCAAAAACCTCAGCGATATTGACTGATCCGTTTCCAAACCCGAGAACCAATCTGTTTGCTAGTGATAATGCTTCCCCATCCCAAGTGCTCATGTTGTCCATTTTGAAAAATCAGAATGATGCTTTGATATGGACAAGGAATAAAGATTACGGGAATCCATAGTTGTCGAACAACAAGGCTATTTATCAACCTAGTAGTTCGACAACAACTTCGATTGAATTTGTGCCACCCATCATTCCTGAGCTAACGATAAAGATGCCAAAGGGAGTAGTACACAAATAAACATTTAATCCTCATGCAAGAGCAACATAAAATTATAATATAGTAGAGGACCTAGCCCAATCGTTTTCTGCTATGTCGACACTTGAGGTACTGCAAAATTTCCACTCCCAAAAGTAGGCTCTATTATTAGCAATAGGTGGGATTGACCCAACAGCTTCCAATCTTGTGGCCTTTAATCATAAAGGATATGACCCTCAGTTACCAGCTCAACTTACTTTCCTTATTCAAGTGAAAGCCCTCAACAAAATTGTTCATCAAATGATTATTGATGAGGGAGCATCTACATGTATTATGTCGATGAGTTGCTGGAAAACTTTGGGCTCACCACCCTTGTCACGATCGTCAACAATGTTGAAAGCATTTAATGGACGAACATAAAATCCATTCAGGGTTTTAAGTAACTTGCAAGTCGAACTGGGGGGTAAGATAGTAGAAATTGATGTTGAAGTTATCGACGGAAACCTCGATTACAACATCCTACTGGGAAGGCCCTGGATATATGCTATGGCCGCTGTTGTGTTGACATACCTTAGAAATATTGCATTTCCTTTCCAATCAACGAAGAAAAAACATTTCTCCCCAACATTTCACAAGTTACGGGAAGCATTCTGATCATCCACGGAAGCCCTCATTCACTTCAAAATATTAGAGTAGGCCTACTAAAAGACCCTACATTAATGGGGACTTTTTCCCTACCGCTTCCAAAAAATCTAGCAGAAGTGGCCACAGTGGGAACTTGCAACATGATATCTTCTAGATTCAGAAGATTCCTGAACATTTTTTCAGCATGGATCATCACCCTAATAGAAATATTGTAGCAATCAATTTTCTTGGCCTGGGGGGCAAACCCAAATCAACGCTCATCGAGTGTTTGGATAGATAGGTCTAAGGAATATGGCACCTCTGCAGATCCTTGGTCACATATGATAGGAGAGTCACCATGGGAAGATTACCACCATCGTTCCCATCTTATGGATTACAACGAAGATTATTCCAGTGACCTTAATCATCCTTCAATTTTCCATTTTCTATCAAATATTGTAAATACGGTGGATTCTGAGGAAAATTCTTATCTTGTGTCGACGTCGTTAAAAAATGAAACAAGGAGTAATGAGGATAGTTCTTTTACTGTGTCAACCTCATTAAAAAATGAAACAACGCCCATTCCAAATCCAAGTCGAGTCTTTCAAATATATCAAAGGTAAACCTTCATTCCAACAACCATGTTGAATGCAATGAAGCTTGGGGGGCATGCACCTCGATTTGCGTTATTATGCTGGGGGCATGCGAACTTATAACAAGCATAGTTTTTCATTTCAAGCTTGCGTAAACATGAAACTAAATCTGAGCATATGTTGTCACATGGTTCAAGCTCATTAAAAAATAAACCAGGCCACGAGTAGTGTTACCACAGGGTTCAAGCTCGTTAAAAAATAAACCCGTAACGAGTAGTTTTATGTGAAGTTCAAGCTCGTTAAAAATTAAACCTAAGTAATGAGAAAATGTTCCCCCAGAGTTTAAACTCATTAAAAATGAACGAACCTCCATTAAATAACCTTTGTGAATGCAATATCATCAGCTTCTGAGCCTCGGTCGTGTTCTTGCCATCACCTCCACTCTGTTTTAGCCAATCATACGCCTCCATTTGATTGTTTACCCTTTTGAGGAATAGCTGCAAAGAGTGATTCTGTCAGCCATCCTTGTGACACTGTCGTGATTAGAAAATTCCAAACCTTACCTGGAATTAGTAGGTACCCAAAAATATCACTCGTTCCTCAACGACGAGTCTCCTTTAAGCTCTTTTCACCTGACTCGTAAAATATGAAAAGATTTCCGAGCATTTGGCCTCTCTAGCTCGTTAAAGCTACTAGGAGTGCTATCCTTCCTCTAGATTTTAATATTTTTGGACCTAAGGGATTATTACACAAAAAGATCGAGCACTTGTCTTGTTCGGCTCATTAAAACTATCGAAAATTCATCCCTTTCGTATTATTTTATACTTTTTTGGACTTAAGGGATTATATGACGAAAAGGGATTAATGGAGTTTCCTTTCCATCCCTTTTTAGACTCTCTAAAATTGAAAAAGGACCAAGTTATCTTTGTCGTTAAACTCGTTAAAACCAATAGTGACAAACTTGTCCATACAGAAAAGAATGAGTTTCACTGTCGCTAGGCTCTTTAAAACATAGCGACGGGTTTACCCGAAGGGAAAATTATAAAACAAGCATATGTTATCCTCCTCAAGCTTGATAAAAATAAAGAGGTACTGGTCAGCAATGACTGGGGAAAATTGGGAAGAAAACTTGAAGAAACTTTATTGGTAGCGAGTCGCTCTTCAACATGACACTTTCACTCCATCACCATGATTGAGTCGAGTTGGGTTATGTCGTTCACCGGTCATATTACCATTGGTCCATTGTACCATCCATCTTTGGGGTTAACGCTAAAAATCCATTTCAGTGTCACCGATATGTTCAAGTGAAGTCGATCAGAGAATTCACCAACCCAGCTTGTGTCTCACCTGCTGCAATACCTTCACACTTCATCCTTTCATGACTGCCACCATGAACCCTGTATCATCAGATCGTTTTCACCTCCACAAAATCATTTGCTCCGTTCCATATCGTAGATGTGGGATTCATTAAGGCCCTCCTACGATGGGTCACTTCTTGTCGATGACAGCTCTTTATCCAAGAAGTCGACCTAGGAACAACCCTTTTAGTACTTTGAAGCTTACATGCCTCAATGGCAAGTTTCTCACTTTCGGGGATAGGTTTACATCGATGGCCTTCAACCGAAAGATTTTGCGTGGTGTTCGACGCCAAGTCCTTTTTCACACCACGCAAATTACTATAGTACCTTGAGGGTCATCATCATTAGTGGTGATTCATCTCGCGCTAGTTAACAACTTACATCATTGGCTGGTAATCAAGCGATGACTTTCCATGTTCGACTCCAGAATATTTTTCACGTGGATCGACTTGTACTTCGTGTGAAGATTGGATGAGTTTGAAGACCCCAGATCTAGTTTCATCCATCTAGGCTGCGATATATTCAGGAAAATAAAGACATCAAATGTACATCATTGCTGCACAGGTAATCATCCAAATCAAAGGATGATGGCTCTACCAGAATCATCAGTCTGCGACACAGACGGTTGTTTGTCCTATGTACATGAAAATGAATTTATAAAGCTAAGCATGGGAATGCCCGCCTCAGCTAGATCATGAAAATATTAGGAAGATAATTTATTGTATTGTATCTTATTACAGGTCGCTTTCCAGTTCGAAAAACCTCAGATCCTCATGATAAAGCATTTCACCCGACATCAAAAGATTTACGACCTCATGCTTTAGGGGGCAACTGTTATAGACATATTTGGGCACTGCAACCCCAATCACATATGTCCATAAACCAAGGGCTTGCAAGTCCCTAAAAGTGTTGTTTCATACCCTAAAGGAACAAGGTCAGCTGATTACATCATCTCCCAGAAGTTCTCCATGAAAAACTACTCAGAAGTGGTCAAATTTGGATCATCTCACTTGCTCCATGGTCAAGATGCGATGCATACTGAAGAGTCCTTCTATAGGGTGCGATGAGTGAGAATAGACAAGTGGGAGAGACAGTTTGCTAAGTGGATGATCACATAATCTTCTAGAAACTTCTCATATGACACTTGCCTCTCAGAATTTGCACAGGGATGAGTAAGAGATAAATGAAATCTTTAAGTGGAGCCAATAACTATCAGTGGAATGACACTAATCAAAAACCCAGAGCTGACTCATACCTCTGCAAATATCTATATATGGATCCCTCATCCCACAGATCCAGAGGTTAGAGGCTGGAATATTGTATCTTGTAATGCAGTGTTGTTGGTTTTCTGGTGGAATATCATAATGTTGGGTGATCTAAGCTTTTCATGAGGTGAAGAAGGGCTTTCATGCTAGGAGGATGATGCTGGGTCAGATTAATGGGTTGTAATCCTCTCTTCTAATCTCTATATCAATAAAGCTATTCAAGTTTTCCTCCACATTCTTGTATGTTTGCTAATATATGCATGTATGTGGTAAATATATATCTGGTACTATATTGTTTACAACTATAGATCTCTGTACTTTGAAGGTATTATGCTACTTTGACTTTACAGGTACTCTTTGAAGCGGAGTGGTCAAGGGAGGAGTGGCAAATATCTGTCAAAGGGGAGAAGGAACAAGAAGAGAACCAAGCAAAAGATCGAGGTTGGTATTCTTTGCTCTTCTCCTATCTACTTCTTGTAAAGGAAAACAAAATTAACTTTAATCTATTTGTTTCTAAGATAGCTACCTCTCTTAATGGGACTAGTAGCTCTGCATAGACACTAGATTTCCCGATAACACAAGGAAGGTTGTGTACAACCATGATGTGGTGTTTAGAGAGGTAAAAAATGTTATTAAACATGAAGTCCAACTAAAGGAACCTGACAAGATAGAGTTTGAGGTTAAGGAGGAAGAATCAGACTCTATAGCAGAGGAGGAAACATAAGATGAAGAGCCATAAGCTCCAGGTTTGAGAAGATCAGTTCGAGAAAGAAGGCAGCCAGAAAGGTATAGTCCATCTACTTTCTATTCAAATTGTGCTTTGTTTGTTATTGATGATGATCCCAAAACAGATGGATGTGAAGACAACATTTCTTCATGGGGATTTGGAAGAGGAAATATACATGAAGCAACCTGAAGGTTTTGCAGTGAAGGGTAAGAAAGAACTGGTATGCAAGTTAAATAAGTCTCTATATGGGATAAAACAGTCACCAAAGATGTCATATTATAAATTTGAAACATTTATACGGGGACTTTGATTCATCAGAAGAAAAGCAGATCACTGTGTGTATTTTAAATTAATTGGTGATTGTGTTATTTATTTGGTATTGTATGTGGATGATATGTTTCTAGTTGGAATTGACAAAGAAATTATCCAGGATTTGAAGACCCAATTGTCCTCAAAATTTGACTTGAAAGATCTTGGTGCTGAAAACTATATTTTGGGCATGGAAATTAAAAGAGATTGGGAAAAGAGGAAGCTTTGGTTAAACCAGAGAAAGTATGTTGAGACAATACTGCAGAGGTTTAATATGCAGGATAGTAAACCGGTGAAGGTTCCTATTCCTATAGGTGTGAGGTTATTTGTTGAACAGTGTCCCAAGACATAAGAAGAGAAAGAGGACATGTCCCGTGTTCCATATGCAAGTGCAGTCGGTAGCCTGATGTATGCAATGGTCTATACTAGACTAGACATTGCACATGCAGTGGGAATATAGAGCAGGTTTATGTCAAAACCAGGGAAGGAGCATTGGACAATAGTGAAGCAGGTTTTCAGGTATTTGCGTGGCACTAGTGATTATGGTTTGTGCTACCAAGGAAGACTAGGATTGGACAGAGTGTTGGATATTCATGGCTTTTTTGATGCAGACTAGGATGGAGATCTAGATCAAAGAAGATCTACAAGTGGGTATGTGTTTAACCTATTTGGAGGTGCAGTCAGTTGGATGAGTAAGAAACAATCTATAGTGGCACTATCAACTACAGAGGTAGAATACGTCGTAGCCGCTCATGCAAGAAAGGAAGCAGTTTGGTTGCTGAGATTGTGTTCAAGTATGGGGTTAGTAAAAGAAGCTATAAGGATAGACTGTGACAGCCAAAGTGCAATTTTCTTGGCAAAGAACCCTACATATCATTCAAAGAAAAAGCACATTGATTTTTAGTATCACTTTGTGAGGGATATGATAGAAGACAAAAACGTGTTGTTGGTAAAGGTAGACACTTTGAAAAATACTGCAGATGCATTGACAAAATCTGTAGCGCTGAGAATTTCTCTTGGTGTAGAGAAACAATGGGCATTGCAGGGCTGGATAAATGATTAATCTCTGATGTGGCCCCCTATGGAAAGAAAACAAGAAGTGGGAGAATGTTGGGTTGTGTTATATTCTTTCCATGACTAGCCCATGTAGTTAACTGGGGGTTGGGGGAGGTCACATGGGGTTTGAGGCATACCCGTAACCCCACTTTATGGGGTTTGGGGGAACGCCCCAAAAATTTTTGGTTTTGAACCCTATGTTAGGTTGGGCAGACCCACCTATGGTTTTGTGCATGATTTTCGCACATGTTTTTTGGACGGGATGGTTTTTGGTCCATGGTTTTGGATGCGATGGTTTTTGGTCCATGGTATTGGATGCTTTGGCATGTATAAATATGTATTATAACATTGAAAGGAACATAATGAAAAATCAAGCTGGTAGTCCTGATTTTGGGATCCATGAGAAAATCTATGTGTATATGTGTTTTATGTGTTATGCTCTCATATTATTTGTTTTATGTGTTTCAGAATTCGTATGCAACTAATTTCTGTATAGGGTTAAAACCTACAGATTGAAGAGGAACAATGCCGTTGTTTCACTATCATTTTTATAAGTGAGCATGGCCTCAACCCACTTCGTAAAGTAGTCTACGACCACTATAATGTACTTGTGATTTGCTGTTGAAGGTGGATTACAAGTAGTAAAGTCAATACCCCACTTTGTAAAAGGACCGACAATGATAATAGGGAAAATAGGAGCTATATGCACGCGCATCTTCCGAGTATAGACTTGACAAGGGTGGCAATGTTTGACCACTTCAATACAATATTTGAAAAGTGAAGGCCAAAAGTAGCCAACACAAAATATTTTCTAGGTTGTAACAAGCCTTGAAAAATGACCACCACAAGATCCATTGTGGCAATCATTAAGCATGGACTCTGATTCCTCTAAGGTTAAACAATGCCTAAGGATTGAGTCAACCCCTTGGCAATATAATGTGTCACCAATGATGAAATAGTTCTTAGCCAGGTGACGTAATTTTCTGACTCATATACGCTACTTCAACTAATTGTGTATACACAATTGCATATAAGGAAACTAGCATATACCTAGTAAACTTGTAATTTAGTTAGTTATTCATATGTTGATCTTTAATCTGTGCGTTAGAACCATATAAATAGTAGCCAGGAGCAGTAAAAACAAAACAGATAGTCACACACATGAACACAAGATATAAGGTGGAAACCCAATGTGGGTGAAAAACCACCTGCATCAATCGTCTTTATCTTTCGAATTTTTTTTTTACAATATTTTGTAATGGTGCAGTCTTATACGAGTATGCAGGCTTCTACCTGTAGAAGGCTACAACCTTCTCTTTTCTTCTAGGGACCACGTTTCATAAATTTTTAGACTGGATCCATCAATAACATCAATCAAACCTCAAATATATCTGCATCAACCAATCTCCTTTGCACCAACCAAAACTGAATCAAACAATCACTTCTATGAATGCTATAACCAGAACACAGTAACAGTAACCAAAACCCAAGCCAGAACCCAGAACACTGTAACAACAATCATAAGTAGACAAAGCATATTTTTATGAGGTGTATGCTACTTCAATGTGATGAACCTACGTGCATACATACTTGTATCAATGAAAGCCTACGTATACGCACTTTCGAAATGTTGAATTAGTGTGTATACACACCTTTGCTATAATGAACCTGCGTACAAATCTGTAAACGATGATTTTAACCTTTACACTTATTCAGACATTAGTTATACCTAGATCATCATATTTACAGATTACGACATGTGCCAATTATTCAGATAAAAGATCAAAACCACAAAAAGATACTTCTCTTCAAGCCTTAATATCTTGACCCATCAATAGAACTTATCCTTCATCACGCACTCAGGTTCCTCCTTGATTCAGATCTAGTTGCACACTAGAACCCAATCACCCATATTCTAGATCTTTCTCTTTATTAGATATTCAATTCATGAGTACCTTTGCCTATTGATCTTCTCCTCCTTTTATAGTCTTAGGCCTTACTCAATACCATGGTCCAAAACCACTTAGAACCAATACCTTGGACCAAATACCTGGGGTCAACTTGTCGGTCAAGATACCTTGGACCAATACCATGGACCAAATACCATGGGCCAAAAACAAGTTTCTGTCATGTATGCACCTTTCCTTTCGTGAAAGTGCATGTGTGCGCATATGTGCATTTTGGTTTGCGGACTTGTGTGTACATGCGGCTTGGTCAACAGGAACCTGCATATACCTCTCTTTCTTCATTTTGTGAGCCTAAAATGAGATCTGTCATCTGAGTGAGTTGCCATCAAGGACAACACCTATTTCATAGTGCCAAATTTGATTCATAATGCCAACAATCTCCCCCTTTGGCCTTGATGGCAACCCCAAGTCACTCTCCCCCCTTGTCATCAAGGGCAAAGGGTTATGCTCCCCCTGAGTACACGTTGAATTCTCTGATATGCTGAAGAGTGTTGTCCATGCTCCCCTTGACTGCAAGAAATGTCTACAAAAATATGTTCTACAAGAAGAACATGACTTTATACATCATAAATGACCTTCCTATCATCAAAGACTCATACATACATCCAACTCCCAACCAAGTGGGGATATGCTAAATGTTTATACATGACAAATCAAGAAAATTACATCATTCATCCCATGCATAATGGAGGAAACAAAATAGGTCATTTCATGACCTTGATAATAAAAGATATACATGACATGGAGACAAAATATCTAAAACAGGACTATGATAGTTATCACCAACTATCTTCAGCAACATCTACCAATCACCATCCAGACCAGAAACCATGATCTCCCTCTGCACTTGTTCCAACTGTGAATTTGTACCAAGATCTTCTAAGATAATGCCAACAATGCATTATTAGAAGTATGTGCTCCCCCTGAACCTGTGCCAGATGATCACTGTCAAACCCATATCAAACTCATTTCATCTTGAGTCTAGCTCACTATTTTTCTTCAAACCAACATATATGCGACTATATCCATAGAAACCGGTGTATGTATGCAGATATGTTTCATGAAACTTGTGTACAACCACTTCTCTCTGAAATAGATAAGTTTCAACAACAAGATGATGCATCAACTACTCCTAGCTTCTGTTTGAGATATTCAAATGTTTCTTTGGGTAGTGGTTTGGTGAATATATCAGCAACCTGTTCTTTGGAGGGAACATACTCCAACTTGACCTTTTGTTCAAGCACTTGTTTATGGAGAAAATGATATTTTATAGGTATATGCTTGGTCTTGGAATGCATGACTAGGTTATTTGAAATGTTGATTGCACTTTTATTATCACATAGAATGGAGATGGGTGGAGTACATGTGATCTGAATGTCTTGCAATGTTTGCATCATCTAAAGGAGTTGTGTGCAGCAAGATGCAGCAGCCACATATTTTGCTTCAGCTATAGATAATGCAATTGAACTTTGTTTCTTGCTGAACCAAGACACTAATCTGGAACCCATATAGAATGCACCACCACTAGTGCTTTTTCTATCATCCATGCTTCCTACGCAATCTGCATCTATGTATGCATGAAGTGTAAGATCTGTGTCCCTAGGATACCATAAACCAAAATTCTGAGTTCCTTGAAGATATTTGAAGATTCTTTTGATTGCCTGAAGGTGTGATTCCTTTAGATTTTCTTGGAATATTCCAACTATTCCCACTACATGCATGATGTTTGGTTGGGTACCTATTAGATAAATCAAGCTACCAATCATGGATCTATAGGTTGGTTGATGTACTTTTGCTGATTCATCATTTGAATTGAGACTACATCCTGTTACCATAGAGGTGCATACCAGTTTAGATTCTTCCATGCCATATTTCTTCAAGATCTGCTTGAGATTTTTGGTTTGTGATAGAAAGATACCATCTTTATTTTGTTGAACTTATAAACCAAGAAAACATGTGAGCTCACCAAGCAGGGACATTTCAAATTCTTTCTGCTTACCAAAGCAAAGTTTTGACTCGTGGCTTGTTCATTACTACCAAAAATTATATCATCAACATACAAAACAAGTATTATCAATTTATCATTGTTAATCTTTGTATATAAATTTCTATCAGTTGATCCTTTTGAGAAGCCTTATTGATGGAGGTATTTATTGAGATGGTAATACTAGGCCCTTAGAGCTTGTTTTAGACTATAGAGAGCTTTTCTGAGTCTGCATACAAGTTTTGGATCATTTCCAAGGATGAATCCATCTGGTTGCTCAATATATACTTCTTCTTCTAGGTCTCCATTAAGAAAGGTAGATTTTACATCCATTTTGTATACTTTGAAGTTCTAAAAGCTAGAAAGAGCAAGGAACATTATTATGGCTTCAAGTTTAGCAATAGGTGCAAAAGTTTCTTCAAAATCTATACCTTCTTGTTGAGCATACCCTTTATAAACAAGTCTAGCCTTGTTTCTAATAACTTCTCCATTTTCATTTAGCTTGTTTTTGAATATCCATTTGGTTCCAATGATATTCTTATCATGAGGTCTAAGAACTAATTCCCAAGCATTATTCCTTTCAATTTTCTCAAGCTCTTCATTCATGGCCTTGACCCAACATTCATCTTTGCATGCTTCCTATACATTTTGAGGTTTGATGGCAGAAAGCAATGCTAGATAGCTTGAAGCTTCTATAATAGTTCTTCTTGTTTGCACCCCTGCCTCTTTCTGTCCCAAAATTTGAGTCTCTGGATTATTTTTCTATACATACCTAGATGGAGTCTTTTCTTCTACCGTTATCTATTCTTCTGGTGTTTCATTGATTTGTTTTTCCAAATTAGTCTGATTTGATGTGAAGGATAATCCTTATCTTCTTCATAATCTTCAGTTTTTACCTGCTTTTTGCTTGCTTCATCAACCACAACATCAATACTTTCAAAAATTTTCCCTAGTATTTTATTATAACACTTATATCCTTTACTTCAGGAAGAGTAACCAAGGAGAATCCCTTCATCTGCTCTAGGTTCAAACTTGCCAAGCTTTTCATTAGTCCTTTTGATGTAACATTGCTTCCAAAAACTTTGAAGTATTTCATAGTAGGAGTCTTATCATACCAAAGTTCACATGGAGTTTGGTTTCTGTTTACTCGAACATTTGTTTTATTGAGTATAGTGACAGTAGCAAATGCAGCTTCACCCCAGAAGGTTGCAGGAGTTCCAGACTCATCTAGCATGGCACGATCCATTTGTTGAATAGTTCTGTTAATCCTTTCTACCACTCCATTTTGCTAAGGAGTCCTTGCAGTAGAGAATTCCCTTTTTATCCCATGTTCTTTCAAAAAGTCGAAGAATTCATCTAAGGTAAATCCCCCTCCTAAATCAGACCTAAGCTATTTGATTTTGCAATCTGTTTCATTTTCAACCAATGCTTTGAAGGCTTTGAATTTTTCAAATGCTTCCTCTTTATGCTTGAGAAGTACTATCCAACACATTATGGAAAAGTCATCAATGAACAATATAAAGTATTCTTATCCACGAGGTGACTTTTCCTTAATGGACCACATAAATCAGTATGAACAAGTTCAAGAGGCTTACTAGCTAATCCTTCCTTCTCAAGGAAATGAACTCTGGTTTTCTTGCCAAATTGACATGATTTGCATATTGTGTTTTCTGGAATGCTGATATTAGGAAGATCATGAACAACCTGGTATCTACATGATTTTCTTATTTGAGACAAGCTTATATGCCCCAATATTCTATGCCATAGCTAGTGTTCATCATTTTTGCTTAGGTAGCACTTTTGTTGTCCTCCCTTGAGTATGTATAGGTTATTTGGAGTCATTATTCCTTTGATTGATGTTTCTCTTGTATCAAGCTGACAAACAACACATCCATTTGATCGAAATACCACTTCATTTCCTTGATTGTACATTTGACTAACACTCAATAGATTATGCTTTAGACCATCAACATACATAAAATTCCTAGCTTTAACCTTTTCTTTTAAGAGAACATAACCTTTACCCTTTATGACAGTAGGAGTGTCATTTCCAAATGAGACCTTATTTTCCTTTTTTAAGGCATTATATGACTAAAGTTTTTCTTTATCACTTGTCATGTGATTTG
Source organism: Pinus taeda (assembly GCA_000404065.3). Classification (NCBI taxonomy): domain Eukaryota; kingdom Viridiplantae; phylum Streptophyta; class Pinopsida; order Pinales; family Pinaceae; genus Pinus; species Pinus taeda. Next base: position 39,270 of record APFE030801725.1, read on the forward strand.
AGAATCCACTGTCAATGTACCACTCATTATCTTGTGCTTCTGCATATAGAGATATACCAAATATTTCTAGTTGCGGTTCTTTCTTTCTCCAAGTTTTGGGACCCAATGAATTTTGCTCGTTCTGAGCTATTTTCTGAAATTTACTCCTGCATTCATAATCTTCATGACCGAAGTTGTTACAGATAGAGCATTCTATTTCATTTTCAAGAAGCGAAAAGTTATTGTATGTCCTCTTCATGATCCCTGTCACATTCTTTTGATTTCGTGTTTCTCTAGTCACGATGGTCTTGTAAGTAAGACATTGAGCAGATTTGTGTCCAAAGTTATGACATGAAAAACATTGGCCATTAAAGAAATTCCCATGATTATCAAACCTACTGACTTGGTGATTGACATTCATTCTTGAATAAAATTGAGTATGTTTTACTTGAGGTTGGTTGTAGCTTCTGTTCATCCTTGAAGTAGATTGACCCTGATTTACTTGGAGATCTGCTTTATGCCTTTGTTGACGATTTTCAAACTGTTCACTGCTCTTTACTACATCGATATAGCTTTTAGCAGAGGTGGACAATTTCTGTGCTTCTTCAGTATATCCTATACCTGTCTTTATTATAGGAGAACACTATACTTTGATAATTTCATTTAGGGTCTCTGATCCTTTAGCAAATCTAATATTGAGAGCTTTTGTTTTCTCAATCCTTTCTTAGACCCACAATTTCACATTATAATTTTTCATTGTGTTTTTCCCTTTCAGCAAGTTGGAATTGCAAAGTATCTATAACCATATTCTTTTCTTCTAAACAAAATTTAAGTTCAGAGATTTCTTCATAAAGACCATGTTCATCTAAAGCATCCAAGAAATCTTCATCTTCAAAAGCCATCAGAAGTCTATAATCATTATTATTTTCATCTTCATCACTATTTGGTAAACCATCGCTATCTTCATGTGTATAGTAGCTCTTTTTACTTACACTTTGTTTTCTATTCCATTTTGTTGATTCCTTACCTTTATCACGCTTATCCTTGTGAGGACATTTGGCAGCATAATGACCGACTCTTCCACAAGCAAAACATTTGAAAGTTAGTTTACCTCTGAATCTTCTAGAACCCCATTGAAGGTTCTTGACAAAGTTTGCTTCTTCCTCTCCTTCTGAAGTATGTCCTGATTCATTGAGTTCTTCTCTTCCTGAAGCTTTGAATGTGACTTCTCTCATATTTGATGGGCCTCCTTTTTTCATTTTGAAAGTAGTTAAGATTTTGTGCAATCGTGTCATAGTAAGACTCTAAAGATCCTGCTTTTCTTTTATAGCAAAAACTTTTGATTCAAACTTAGTAGACAAGGATCTTAAAACCTTTTCAACTAAAGTAACTTCTTTTATCCCTTCACCCAAATTTTTCATGTGATAGTAATCTCATCTATATGTAGGAAGTAATTAGCTATACTTTCATCATTGTGAATTTTGAGAGTTTCATATTGAATTATGAGAGATTTTAGTTTTGCACGTTTTACTTGATCGTCTTCTTCATAGCTTAGAATGATCTTGTCCCATATTTCTTTGGTAGTTTTGAGCTACATAACCTTGACAAATCCTTATTGTGACATACTCCCCAATAATGTATTGACATCCCTGGCATTGGTTTCATATTGCTTCTTATCTGCCGTATCTGTAGGTATTTCTGATGGAAATGTATATCCTCCTTCCACGATTTCACAAACATATGTTCCAAGAGATTAAATATAGGCCGTGGTTCTTACCTTCTAGTAAATGAAGTTGCTCCCATTAAGGATCGATGGTCTAATGGATGCCTCTCTTTCGTAGTTACTCATGATGATAGATCTTCCTTCAAGCGATCAAGCTTCTTCTGTAGGACCTGCTCTGATACCAATTGTTGGAAATAATACTTGTGGGGGGGTGAATCAGTATTAGTAAGTCAATAATATTTCATTTCCATATTTTGATTCATATACACTACTTCATTTAATTAAAGGTGCGTGTATACGCAACTGCATATAAGGAAACTAGTGTATACCCAATAAACTTGTAATTTAGTTGATTATTCGTATGTTAATATTTGATATGTATGTCAAAACCATATAAATAGTAACCAGGAGTAGTAAAAAAAAAATAGACAGTCACACACATGAACACAAGATATAAGGTGGAAACCCAATGTGGGTGAAAACCATCTGTTTCAATCGTCTCTATCTTTCTTTTAATAAGAAATTTCTTTATACAATATTTTGTACTGGTGTAGTCTTATACCAGTACGCAGGCTTCTACCTACAGAAGACTACAACCTTCTCTTGTTCTCCAACTTCTCTTGGAAGGGAGCTACAACCCCCCTAGCTTTTGTACTAGTAGATGTACTAGTACATAGGTGTTGACCTACATAAAGCTACAACCTTCTCCTTTCTTCCAGGGACCACGTTTCATAAATTTTCAAACTAGATCCATCAATAACATCAATTTAACATCAAATATATCTGCATCAACCAATATCCTTTGCACCAACCAAAACTGAATCAAACAATCACTTCCCTGAATGTTGTAACCAAAACACAGTAATAGTAACTAGAACCCAAGCTAGAACCCAGAACACTATAACAGCAATCAAAAGTAGCTAAAGCATATTTTTATGAGGTGTATGCTACTTCAATGTGACGAACCTGTGTGCATACACTTGTATCAAGGAAAACCTGCGTATATACACTTTCAAAATGTTGAACCAACGTGTATACATGTCTTTGCTATAATGAACTTGTGTACAGATTTGTAAATGATGATTCTAACCTTTACACTTATTCAAACATCGGTTATACCCAGATCATCATATTTAGAGATTACGACATGCACCAATTGTTCAGATAAAAGATCAAAACCACATAAAGATACTTCTCTTCAAGTCTTAAGATCTTGACCCATCAATAGAACTTGTGCTTCATCACGTGCTTAGGCTCCTCCTTGATTCAGATCCAATTGTGCACCATAACCCAATCACCTGTATTCTAGATCTTGCTCTTTATTAGATATTCAATTCATGAGTACCTTTGCCTAATGATCTTCTCCTTTTATAGTCTTAGGCCTTACTCAATACCATGGTCCAAAACCACTTAGAACCAATACTTGGGGTCAACTTGTCAGTCAAGATACCTTGGACCAATACCATGGATCACAATACCATGGACCAAATACCATGGACCAAAACCAAGTTTTCCATGATGTACATGCCTTTCCTTTCTTGAAAGTCCGTGTGTACGCATACGCATATTTTAGTCTGCGAACCTGCGTGTACACATGGCTTGGTCAATGGGAACCTACGTATACCTCTCTTTCTTCATTTTGTGAGCTTGAACTAAGATCTGTCATCTGAGTGAGTTTCCATCAAGGACGACACCTGTGTCATAGTGCCAAATTTGAGTCATAATGCGAACACATATAACTCTTCTTCTGAAAAAGGAGTAGGATGGTTGTCTACAGAGTTAACGATAGACCGATATCTAAGCTCTGTTGTAGACATAGGGAATGCCATTCCACCGACTTATCCTTCGTCTAATGTGGTCATAGACAAACGCAAGGTCCAACAGTCTAAAAAATAACGAGTCCGCAAGAACTCTTCCCATGAAGACTCTTTGGAGGACAAAATGGCATTGATTCTAGCTATAGGAGTGGGAAGATCAAATGTACCCATTAGTGAAGAATACATCCCAACTACCAGATTCTTGATAGGTTGACAAGGGTTATCCACCATCGGAATAGTAGAATATGAAGTTGCTCGAGGGTCAACTAGAGAATAATCCAATTGATCAACCTTAACAATTTTCCCCTCATGAGGAAAA